>JALNIO010000470.1:0-13459 GCA_023509875.1 Rugonectria rugulosa
TGTTCGTGGAGTGGTCAAATTGCTCATCATATTTAGCCGTAAAGCTTATGATTCGCATCATGATCCATCGCTCAAATGATGCCTCCACTCCTAATGTATCGTAGAGTCTACTTACATGTAAGGTAAGATGCAACACAAGATGCAACACATTACATCACACTATATACCCATCTCACTCCTTAACCGTCCAAGCCACGTCCTCCCACCCCTCCCTTCTCCTCAAACCAAACCCGGAATCCCGCCCACCGTAATCAGGACGTCTCGGCGCAGACCCCAAAACTGGATCAGTTGACTCGGGCAAAACCAAGCCCTCAACCTCGAACCCCAGCGCAACAACACCCACAAAGCCCAGAATCTCCGCAAAGGCCAGCTTCCGCCCGGGGCAGAGGTGTCGACCGCCTCCAAAGGGGAGCATGGCCCCTCGCCGGATCTTGTCCTCGTGCGCCGTGACGTCCATGAAGCGCTCGGGATCGAAAGTCTCGGCGTTGTCGCCCCATACCGAACCTAGGAAGTGAGTCACCATGGGCGGCCACTGCACGTTGACGCCTTGCTTCAGCAAGTACTCGCGGCCTTCCGAATCCTGAATCATGGTATCCTTCATGACTCTCCTGTTTCCGACACTGTGGATATACACCCTAAGAGTCTCCTGGTAAAAGGCGCAGAGTAGGGGGCAGTGTTCTTCGAGTTTTCCAGCATCAACGACAGCCAACTTCCCTCCTGGCTTATTTTCGATAACAGTAATGGAATCCATCTCGGCTCTGACACGAGACAAAGACTCCAGTCTCGAGAAGAGATTCACAAAGAGCCAGAACAGAGTAGGAATAGTGTTAGTAGATCCCACCCAGGGTATCATGAGCTCCATGATGGAAATGTCTTCGTCATCATATCCTGCGGCGCGAAGCACGGCAGTGCGCCTGCTGACCAGATCTGAGACGTCCGGTCCCAGCTCGTGTCTGGCTTGGTAAAATTGAAGCAATAATTTGTTTAGTTCTTGCCTTGCCAGAAGGGAATCGCGCGCAATGAGGTTCGGTGCGAAACCAAGTGCCAACAACGTAGAGTTTTTATCAAAGGCCCTATAGTCAAGAAAACATTAATACTTGTATAGATTTCCAGAACGCATTCTTGATGACTCACCATAGAAGATGGACATGCGCGGCGGTCATAGGGTTCTTCTCTCCAAACATTGCCCTTGCAGTCGCCTCCGTCATTATATCTCGAAGCCAGATGAACGCGTCAGGCACTTTCACGCACTCCGTGGACTGGATACAATTCAAATGCGACATGGCCTGTGTTAAGGCCGTACTGCTCAGTTTATGTAGCGACTCGCCCAGGAGTGATGAGTGGATAATGTCGAGCAAGTCTTTCAGCACGCTGGGCTGGCTAATGATGTCGACTTGCCTCTTGGTCTGGCCAAACATTGTCTTGGAAAATTCAATGATGAATGGAATAAAAGAGATGTCACTGTTGCGCATGGCTGACTGGATCAAGCTGGGCGAGTTGATGACATACAGTTTACCATTGAGCATCGGCAATGTGCAGATGGGCATTTTGCCCTCCTTGCTAAACAAAAGTCAGTACGGCAGGCCCAGTCAGATATAGCATGGATGTGATAACAAGCTTACAATAAGCGATCATAGAAACCGGCTTTTTCTCTGATCATGGAAATGATGTGTCCCAGAATGGGGATCCGCGGCTTCAGCAACGGGGGTTCCAATGGATCGAGGGCTGGAGAGGCCCAGCTCCTCGCCAGGAGCAACAAACCTGTCAGGACTATGGCAATTGCCGCAGTTGGAGTGGAAATGTTGTCCAAAAGCATTGTGATCGGCTTGAGATTCCGCAGACCGCAACTGACTTGATGCCTCTGAGGCCAGACAAAACAAGTTGGCGCTTCCAGCTTGCAGACACTGGATTCGATATAGATCGGGGCCCTTCTCAGTTACGCAGTTGAGATATTGCAGAACACAGTCTTTCTCGACCATCAAGATGGGGAATACAGCCGGCTTGAGTCTGGAGATATGAATCCTTCACCTCCTTTGTTTAGGGCTCGATAGCAAGGCCTCAATATGCACACGTGACGTTAGCGTGAGCTGTGCCCGTCGTCTAGACCACCCAGTAAGAAGAGACAATGCGCTACTCATTGGTCAAGCTATCTCACGAGTTGTGCTCAGTCCTAGTCTTGGTGGAGGCTGGTCTTGCCACTAAGACCGGCTCGAGCTTAGCCTTGCTTGACGATGCCGCAGGTCTATGCATTCCCGGTTCTGTATGGCTTAGTATGGTGTAAGTCGGGCTATACTGTGTGTAAATTGTGGCTGATGGACGTCTCTCTAGCCCTGGATACCTAAGAGGGGTTACAATTAGAGCATCTTGTGTTTTCGTGGTCATCTTATACTACAAACGGAACTCCGACTCAGTGAGACGTATCGTGAGTAAGTCTCCATTGCCTATTCGATTCTTCATCTACTAGTTGTAACTCTTTTAGACCAGAGAAATGATGGTTCTAGGTGGCGTCAATCATCAATCCCTGACGTTGGAGTAGTTCTACTCGGTTTAGACGGTGATTGACGCATAGTCCAAAGGTAATAGCGAGGCATTCTCATCTCTATAACAATAAAGAGCTCATCAAAAAGAATTCAAGTATTGCAAGTTTTTTTATAACTCTCATTTGACTTCAATAAGCTGAAGCTCGGAAGCCGATAAAATTCGTCTCAGGGGCTAAAAAAGGGGTTATTCAACTACTTGCGGCGCCACCTAAACACTCGCCCGCCACCTCGGTCGCATGTTATAATTTCAATAATTCTATACAACAAGACACCAAACTTCCTCATCTCTCGCCTCTGGTTTCTGGCCGCAAATAACCGCCCTAAGAACAACACTTACCAGTTGCTGAACTTGGCCAAGGGAGGGTGCGAGAAAAAAAGGAATATTCAAGAAAAGAAGGAGGAATAGTCTTACACTTCGAGATAAGCATAAACCGCGGGGTCAGTCAATTCCCGACGCAATCTCGGCAAGGAACAGTTGTGCATCTTCATACTTCCACTGCAGAATCACCCGTTAGTTCCTTCAAACCAAAATAATACAAAAAATAATGCACGGCGCCCTTACCCCCAGCATCTCTGTAAGACCGCGAATGGAAAACCCCTCGAGGCCCTGCAGGAGAACGTGCCGGTTCCTGGCACCTCACTGCTTCAGCGTCTTGTCCCTCGGCCACGTCCCGATGGGGGCCTTGACCCTGCGCGCCGAGATGTTGGCGAGGCCGGCGTTCCTCACCGAGCCGGCCATCTCGTCGTCCCAGAAGAAGCTCTTGCCCGTCAAGGCGCCGATTTGCTCAAAGACCTTGACCCATGTTTTAAAGGGCGAGGTTGACTTCAGGGTGCCGTCGTCGGACTTGGCGTCACCCCACAGCTCGACGCTCTCGACCCAGCCTCCGGGCTTGATGTGGCTGCATTCAGTGGTTAAGACGATGAATGTTT
Organism: Rugonectria rugulosa; assembly: GCA_023509875.1. Classification (NCBI taxonomy): domain Eukaryota; kingdom Fungi; phylum Ascomycota; class Sordariomycetes; order Hypocreales; family Nectriaceae; genus Rugonectria; species Rugonectria rugulosa. The sequence continues at coordinate 3,471 of JALNIO010000470.1, forward strand.
TATTTTCGGAGGAAAATAACGTATTTTAATGCTTTCTCGTAGAGGTTGGTCCAGTCTGGGACGCACCCTATGAGGGCACGCACATGGATGAAGTCGAAGTGGTTGGATGGGTAAGTCCAGTTCTGGTTGATGTCATCCACTTCAAACCTGCCATTGGGAGGGACAAAGTTGGGTTGAATCGGCGAAAGGTCGACCCCGACGACTTCTGCTGAGGGATGGGTGTCTGCAAACTCACTGCGGCCGTCAGTTTCTTTCCTCTCACCCGGCAACTTGGAGACCTACATTGCCCAAATGCTAGTGCCACAACCCAAGTCCAGAACCCTCTACATCACTTGTGAGCTCCTTTTCATTGTTCGTACTTGCACTTGAAGGGGATGCGCGCAACTCACCTGGACGTTGTCCCCAATAGGGGCTTCGTAAAGCTCGTCATTGAGGATGATGCGATAGACTTCATGCCTGGTTGAGGTTATTGATTGGCAACTGGAGAATGCTTCTTGTTCACTCACATTAAATCTTCAGCTTCTTGTTGTCTATCGTCATTGGGGGCCCTAGAAACTGCATCAGTATTGAGATCATGACACCCGGGCGCAATCACAACCACAATCAGAACAAGAATCTCACCAATAGAATCCATCATGATACGAGTGATATCGCCTCCCATTTTCCCACTTATAGCTCAAAATGGAAGATCTCAACGACTCTGTGTGAGCAATTGTAGTCCTTTGACGGATTAGCATCAGTCGCTAGCACATGTCTCTGATTCAGCTGTCACTAACGCATCCGAGTAAGAAGAGTCAGAGTCGTCGTCCTGTACACGAGCATTGCCATTGTGAGTGCTTTTTAACCATGATAGGGACAGCGGAGCATCCTACGACTTCGATGGCGCCTTGACCTCGCTGGGCCGCCGTCTCTTGGCCTGCTGGAAACTGCCCCGCGGTCGGGGAGTTGGACTGGCGCGACTTGGGCGACGACATGGTTGAGGTTCTGCTTCCACACCCCCTTAGTGTGCACTAGCTACAGACTAAGGATCTTAAAGATGATCGATCTCGGCAGAGGAGGGCGTGGAGAACCGGGCAGGGAACGAGGAGAATTAACCCGTCCCGTCCACCGCCTCGCGCTTCTTCGCAGCGGTCCACGAGACCGGTCCCACCGCCAACCCCCTGTTGATGCTACGCCGTTGAACGGAGAGACACGAGTCAATGGAGTAGTGGCCGTGTCACACTGTGTACCGGTGACAGGCTGGAGCAGGGACTTTCTTGCCCTACGGAGTACAAGTAACGGGTCACAGATAGGTAGGTATACGGACCAGACACGATGAGTTCAGAGTGATATTCCTTGCGCACAAGATCCAGGTAGAAGGGCCAGACAGTCCTGTTCTGGCATCGGCCCCAAGAGTTACGTTCCCAACACATCTCCAGTTAGCTGTCAACATTGGTCACCATTCACAGCTCCTCGTTCCCGAGCGCGCTCTTGGTAGGGTCGTCCAAGCCCTCAAACAAGCGCACTCCCCACCTCTTGCCAGGGTTGCTGAGGCGAATCTTTTTATCCTGTCGGGCAATCTTGTCCAGCTCATCCCTGGTAAAGGTAATGTCCCGCGAAGCAAAGTTGTCGTCAATGTACTTGTTGTGGGTGCTCTTGGGGATGACGACCGTGTCCCTCTGCAGCCCCCACGCGAGCACCGTTTGGGCGACGGTGGCGTTCTTGCGCTCCGCCAAGTCGGCCCAGAAGGGGTCGTCCAGTATGCTGGGGACGACGGGGTCGTACGTCGGGTTCGTGTTGGCCAGCGGAGAGTAGGCGATGACCTTGATGCCCTTTTCGGCGTGAAAGTCCACAAAGTCCTGCTGCTGGAGGTACGGGTGCGTCTCGAACTCGTGGGCGTACGGGCGGACGGTGGCGACGTCGAGAATCCTCTCCACATCGCGGGGGGAGAAGTTGGACAGGCCAATGTATCGCGTCAGGTTGGCGCGCACCAAGTCTTCCAGAGCCAACCAGGTGTCGACGATGGATGTGTCATGGTCAATGTCGGTGCTCCCGGGAACAAAGGCCACGGGCCAGTGGATGAGGTACAAGTCGAGATAGTCGACGCCGAGGCGAGCAATCGACGCCTCGATGGCCTTGCGCGTCAGTTCAGGGCGATGGTCCGTGTTCCAGAGCTTGGAGGTGATCCAGATGTCGCTTCTGGGAACGCGGGAGGCTCTGATGCCTTGGCCAACTTCCTCCTCGTTGCGGTAGATGGCGGCGGCATCAATATGGCGGTACCCCGACCTGAGCGCGTGCTCTACGGCGTGAGCCACCTGCAATGCTGATGAGCGCACGAAACACAATCGACCGGGTGCATCAAGTCAAATCAGTACCTTGCCCTTTTCCGAGAGCCAAGTCCCCAGCCCAAAGCGCGGGATTTGGCGCTGACCTTGTCCGACGGATGTGATGAGGGGATCTGGTGTGATGAGGGCCAATAATGTGTAAGCAGCCACACTGAAGACGGCCAAGGCCGAGAACGCTCTGACGAAGCCCATGATGCGTGTCGCGCGGTCAGTGAGCAAGAAGAAAATAAGTGCAAGACGGCAACAGTGTAATTGAGAGAAAACTGGTCGGTCGCTCGATTTGCTCGTCCTTTTGAACTGATATATCGGTTATCGCACACCATGCGGGGGAACTGGACTCTACGAGCGTGATTGGTGTGATTGCTTCCATTGCGACATGGAGGTCCACACTTGGATAATTGATGATGGCAAACGCCGAGTAACGTCGTCGTCGGTCACGTCACATTGAGATTTAAGTTTGTAAGCCAGTTCGGACGAGTTGGACCTGATGATTGTGCGATTCTCATCGCTATGATACCTACTTTTGAATACCAAGGCGACTTGGGCGGGGGATTCGGATACCAAAAGTTGGACAGTGGACTCATGGCGCTACTCCATCATGACCTCTGACGCGGAGAAGTCATGATCATGACATCAATTAAGAAGGGTAACACGGCATCGAAACGAGGCATAGAGACACCACAAGGCAACAATTCAAATGTCAAAAAATTGTACGCAATACATGTCCAAGTAATAAAAGCAAGCCCGCACTAGAAAAGACTTCATTTACCAACATCAACTACGACACATGAACACTACCGGGTAGGTGGACGCGTATCATGACATAGAGGGGACTAAGGCAAGGTACCGCAGGCACATCCCTCATCCCACGTCTCACGTCAGCCACCTAAATCTAAGGTATTGACCATTCGATCCCGTCAGTCTGAAGTCGTCCCTGGGGAATACCGATCCAGATGAGATCGACCCCCGGGGGTGGTGATGTAAAGTACTCGGGCGCTTCTTATTCACGCAATCGTCTCGTCGGCAACCGATTGCCAATGATCCTTTTCGCATCTGGCCCTCCTAGTCGTCGTCGAACCGCCAAACGTGCGTGCAGCGATACACAGCGTCGCCGTTGTGTGCATATTCTGGTATATTTCGAGGAGCTTGTAGTCAATCATGCCGTACGAGCAGGACATGGAGCTGTAGCCGTCAACATCTAAGCCTGCGAAAAAAGTCAACGAGTTTTTCCTATCGTAATCGCTGTCTCGGATGGCTTCTTCGGGGTTGGTTGAGGGGTAGACAGGGACTTGCAGCCACTCCAGAGAAGCTGGTGCGGGCCACGTCTGCCACGGTGGGAAGAGCAGGGGAAAATTTACCAATTTACCCGCCATTCTGCTTTAATTGAACTGGTGGGAGCATGCGTTTATGCCTATCACCTCCATGCGTAGTTTTTCTTGCATGGGAATGACCCAAATTTGTCCCCTTGGGCTACCATAAAATTCCACTGTAACATTATTGCCCTGAAAAGAATCCAGCGGTGCCTCAACATGAACCCATTCAGCGAGTGACCATCCACTAACAGCGGTGCCCCTTGGCGCATTTCAGACCAGTGAGTACACTGTAAGTTACCTACAGCGCCGTTTTTGGCAACTGGAAGGAAGCGCGGCACAAAATACACCAGCCACATGCCACACCCGCCATCCGCAAGCTGTGGACCACATTACAACGCGGTGCTACCCTTAATGTTCAGAAGAATAGAGAAGTAGCACATGTAACCACGTGCACTTGATTTGGGGTGAAGACTTGGATTGCACGATATACACTATATACAAGTCATGTTCATCTTTCTACAAATTTACCATCCCAGAACTTGAGCAAGAACTGAGGCTCCACCGACGTCTACAAAACATATCTAAAATGAGGATTCTAAGCAGCGTTAGTCTCGCGATTCCTTGTCTAGGTTTCTCTTTTGCCGAGAAAAAACATCGAAAACTTACCTCGAAATCGGTTTGGTCAACCGTCTCATCAGCGAGGGCATCGCCGACTTCACCGTCTCTGGCGGCCTGGTCCCGTCGTCGGTTGCGAGCCATCAACAGCGCCCTCAGGCCCACGGCAATGACCATTTGAGCTGTCGCGCAGGAGAGAATGACAATGCAGCCAGTCTGGTAAAAGGGGGCTTCTTTCGCCAGAAATGCGTGCGGGCCGATGACGTTACCAGCGCAGTAGGCGGTAAACACAATCGCCGAAGCTGTGATGCGCTTGGTATAGCCACCGAGGTTTGTTGCTGGCATCTGAAGAGCGAGGACCAACGACGTGACAAAGGACCCAATGATGTAGTATCCGAAAAGAACACCAATCTTGTAGTGGGTTCGATCCAGCTTCCAAACCAGGGAAGTGCCGATGATAGTTGGGATCAGGTACAGCATCATGACGGTGGTGCGGGAGTTCGGGAGCTTGGAAGCCAGGAATGTGCCAGACAAAATGAAGAAGACTTGGAACGCGCCTTGTGGGATACCCAGTGCCGTCGTCAGAAGAGGGTCGGAGACGAGGCCCTTGATGATGAGCTTGCCAAAGTTGGCAATGCCACCATTCATGACTTCGTTGAGGAGCATGAAGAGAGTCAATAGCCAGACCTGGGGATCCAGGAATGCTTCCTTGATCTGGTACCACTTGATCGACTTGTTGAGGACACCGGTTCGCGAAAGACGGGCACGTCCAATCAACAAGGCCTTCTCCTCAAGCGTGAAGCGTTTTGCTGACATGATGCTGTCCGGCAAGAAGAGAACGAGCACAATGGCCCACACTACGGTAGCACCGCCGCAGGTGAGAAACACGGCTTTCCACACGGGGAAGGAGTCAATCTGGCCAATGCCGTAGCTCAAGATGCCTCCAATCATGGAACCGAAACCGTTGCAGCAGTAGAAGACACCAGCGCGGAATGGTTGCTCGGATCGCACGTACCTGAGGAGAGTCATGTTAGCGCAACAACTAGCAGAGCCGATGAACGAAGCGGACTAACCACATGGACACCATCATCATGAAGCAGGTGGTGATGGGGGCCTCAAAGACACCGAGGAAGAAGCGACACGCGGCGAGACCACCAAAGTTGCTGCAAGCCGCCGTGATCATCAAGACCGAACCCCAGGCTAGAACGCATCCCGAGACCACCAATCCCATGCGCGTCTTTTGGGCGAGATATACCCAAGGGTACTCGGCACCGAGATAAGCGAGGTAGAAGATGCTGGCGAACCAAGAGTATTGGTCCTGAGAGATGCCGGTGCTGGTGAAGAGATCAAAGACGGCCGCATACGACATGGCCTGCTTGTCAATGTATTGCAAGACATAGGTTCCGGCCAGCAACGGGAGGACGATGAGGTCAATCTTTCGCACAAGTCGGCGATTCTTCTCCTTGTCCTCTATGAGTTCATGGAGGTACTCGTCACTGAAGTTGTGATCACGGAGGAAGACTTCGGTGGCGTCGAGAATCTCAACGTCGCCATTGGCGATTGATTCGGCTTTCGTGTTGGTGACGTCCTTCTTCTCGAGGTCGGGACCCCCCTTGGGTTGACTGTCCATCTTTTGGAGACTGTCGACGGTTGTTGGAGTTGGGTCGGGGTACACGGCGAAATGAAGATCAGTAGAGCGACAAATACGTCGATGTTGGTGGGATCGACATGGTACTTGTACTCGTCCATCGTTGCCAGCGCCTTATCTACAAAAGGCGCAGGGAGAGCAGATAGAGTGCAGGGGTAGGAGTTGAGAGCAAAGTCGGGGGCAGCAGGGGACGGGCGTCGCATACCGGACCATCGTCGTCGCGCTTTGCCCGGTCGCTGTTCTTGGTTGATATCTACCTGGAACGTGGAGCATGGCAACGGATATCGCAGTCCAGACTTCACCTATTGAGAAACTAACTTGGTGGCTTGGAAAACAGATAGAGAACAGATAGAGCTATCGTGTCGGACGATAGATTGAAGCCCGAAGACGAGGAAACGATATCGTCGGTGGTTAATTCTGAAGCCGCGGCTATCTTTGAGATAGAGCTAACCAAGATCAGTCGATGATGAACCCTTGTCTCCTTATCTGGGCGTCCAACCCCGCAAGTTGGCGAACCGTGTTGCATTGCCGGCGACGCGGCCGTGTCGTTCCATGTCGTTACTCCGTACGGGGACGATCGATTGGGGCGATGTGGGTGAGGAAGTCCGCGTGGGCACTGTCTGAAAGAATCGAGCCACAAATGTAAAGGGAGGGATCCTCAACTGGAGGCATTCGAGCCGTGGACTGTCGCGTGTGGGCGTAGGTCTTGTCCCCGATATGAGAACAGCAAGAGATTCTAAACGAAGCATGCCTAGTGCTAATTGTCGCTTGGCCAGTGGAACAGGCGCTGGGACGCAATGGATGTGATGGTCAGGAAGGGAAAGCGGTGAAGGCTTGTGGCGAGTGGCTGCAATGGCCCCCTGATTGCCCTGAGTGCGCTGAATTGAAGGCCCGAGTGCGCTGAGGTAGCTGTGGCTAGATTGGCTGTGGTGGCTAAAATAGAGGCTAGCTATCAATTGGCTCTAAGTCATGTTCCTACGAGCTTAGTAATTAAAATCTTATTTGCACAGCTAGCTGTGCGGGGAGCCCCTACACGCACAAGCTGTGCGAATAAGATTCTAGCCACCTTAGCCACAGCTAGCCACAGCTACCCAGTTGATTCAAGAGCACCCTTATTTAATTCAGCGCAATCAGTGACTTCAATGCAATCGGGGCGTTCAATTAGGGCCTCTAGCGCAAGTAGTGCTACGGGCTTAGTAATACGTTTCTTGTTCGCGTTGTGCGGCTTGTTACATGACCCTATTTGCACAGCCAGCTGTGCGTCCCATTGACGGCCATTTATTAATAGAAGGAAGCATTGGGCTGCAGGGGGGCATGATCACCATTTCGATGGGGCGTATTCGGCCACGCCGACGCAGAGCTGAATTATCAATCTCTGTATTGGGGACCAATTGAATGCCCTGCGAAGTGATGATAACACTCTCAAATTCGTGTTGGATGCTGCTGGCGGTGATTTGAGAATGGTGCTGGCACCTGTGCACAGCCACTGGGTTGTTGAATGCAAGGATCGAGGCAGCCAGGCCAATCTACATCTTATTAAGTCTTTCAATTTCCTCGTCCACCTCCTTTTCTGGATAGTCCACGGAATTTATAACACACGGCTCTATGAAACGCTGCATTCTTAGTCGCAGTTGAGGAGGTTTTCTCTCCCAGAGATTTCGATAAACTGCGTGCTTCGCAATCGCGTCTTTCGGGTCAATTCTAACTCCGTTCTGGGACCCAGGGAGAATGGGCAATGGCGAGTCGGCAACGTCGCTCACACCGTCCTTCTTAAGGAATGCTATCAGTGCACCCTGTTGGTCATCGAGAAGCTGGCAGACCCGGAAAGTGGCGTTGGCGCGCGAACACTGAAAGTACGTGTTTGGCTCATTATCATGCTGCCATGACCCGGAGTGGTCGAACAGGACCACTCCTCCCATGATGCGATCCTCTGCCCAATATCCCACCATGTCGCCGATACCGTTCGGATAATGCTCGTGTGTCGCAAAGTGAGTCTGGATAAACATTGTAGGCCATGGTACGACTCGAGCCCACTCGTCTGGGGGTCGCTCCCACTGTGTCACACCGTCGATATCGTAGCCGTTTGTCGTGCTTGCATCATGCAGTTTATCGAGTCAGAACAGCAGAATGCCGATCTGATGCAAGGAAGAGGCTGCCATTTCAACAAGCCGGAGCTTGAATGCCCTGGTAGAAGGCACTGTGGCCTGGAATCTGTCGAGGAGCTATACAAGTTAGCGCGACCAAAATGGACATGGGAAATGACAACGTTACCTCAGTACTAAACTTGAGATGGTGAATGTCGAAATCTTCACCGAACTTCCTTGCCATCTCCAGGGAGCCAGCCAGAGCAGAGGTCCTTGTGTTGGTTCACTGGATGGTCTGGGTCATATTTGCTTCCATGTTGGTCTCACGCAGTGTCGGAGGTTGGTAAGCCATCCAGAATCTGGGCGTAGGGTTTTAGGGCGAGGTCTCATTGAAGCAGGTTGCGGAGGGCTCGAGCCAAAGCCTGGCAATGAAGCGCCAAGGCGATCAACTCGGGCAAGTCCATCGATATTCTTCATTCTCTGATGGCGATAAAAGAAGATAAGGGGTTTTCTGGTACGATAGGCGAGATCTTGATGGATGCGCCAGGATGGCGTAAATAGTCCGTACAAGAAAAGAGTACCTTGAGATACGTAGACGCGCCCGTGGGTTAGCACAAAAATCGCTTGTGAACCTGCCTGGGTAATGATGCTTGATGAGTCAGGATGGTTGAGGCTACAGAGACTTGTGGCAGAGATTTGTGGCAGAGATTTGTGGCTTCCCTTTGGACTGCAGATGGCTGCGGATCATGGATTGCAGGCGTGTTCAGTGTGCTGCTTGTATCCTAGGAGTGCTCAGGCACCTTTTGCGTACCCGGTTTGCCGGTCCATGGCAGCTCAATTTGGTAGGGGTGACATTGACAAAGTCTATCACTACTTCATCTGGGTGGTATTTGCCTGCAAACTTGATGTAGCGTTATGTATCGTAAGAGACCGTCAGTACTTACGTGACCGGCAAGACTAGGTGCTAATAGAAGTACATGTACCTTCAATCTTGGTGTGTCTTATTGGTTCTAGTCCCTGCCTGGCAGGACATGTACCTCTCTTTCTTGGCCACATGTACCTAGGAGAACTCATTGGCATCGGCCGACTTGCTGTGTTTCGCCGATCCGACGAGCAATTGTTTCGACGTAGAAAAATAGGCAACATTGAGAAGGAGAAATTGTGTGGAAATAATAGGCTCAAGAGCGAATTTCTCCGACATGGATATACCTACTGAAGAATTGAATTGAACAGCTAGCTCATGAAATGCCTCGCGAGGATGGCTGATCTCTCTGCTCCGATCCTCTTACTATACCTTCGTACTTGTGGAAGCCCCCCACGCTGTGAGACATGATCAAGCTGGGCAAGACAAGTTTCATCTGGCCGTCCCAAATTCCAAGCAATCGGTACGGGGAAAAAAGTAGTTCCGCTTTAATTCTGAGGTGATTCACCTCCCCAGAATCCCCAAATTCAACAAGCATCAAAGTCGTGTGCTCGTTGGCACGGTCTTACTCCGTAAGCCCCGGAAAACACCACACTCAGCACCCCTGCTCTCCCCGCTGATCACCTCCCCTGCTGCTTAGCCTGCCTCGGCAGCTCGCGAAATGCCAGTGCTTACAGTCTGGCGTACCCAGTATTTTACGCTGGCCCTAATTTTGGAGCCCAGGCGCTCTGATCGTGACCTGGCGATGCTGCTTGCTTCTTGACTGTTGCGGCGGTATGAGCCGTTTGGACCCCTGAGCTCCTCGGCTGCTCGCAATTGAACGCTGGATAAGGAAACTTGGCTGATAAAAATATTATGGCTTTGGCGAAGCTGGGGGCCATGGTGAGGGCGAGCTGCTTGATTGGTGGTTGAGCGAGTACTGGTGAAGACGACACCAATTATTCTGCTCACTTTCCAGGCCAGATGGATGAGAGGAACCTATCCATGAAGACCCAAATTGGTCTCCTCTACGATTGCAAAAATTATTTAAAAGCTCTGTCTCTCCTTTGGATTCAGCGGCGAGAAATTGATGTAGCCAAGAGT
>JALNIO010000471.1:0-20566 GCA_023509875.1 Rugonectria rugulosa
GCGACTCTACTCTAATAGATTTTAGCTTGAAAGTCGTACAGCATTCATCCACTCAGTCTCACAGCGCCATGAAAGTCAGGGCTCGGACGGTTTGTCATACTTGCAGAGCTCGTAAATTGGGTGTAAGTTTTCCCCATCTTTCCGACAGTATGCATATTTAGAGAAGCCGTTTTTGATTCGGTGGTCCATGACTTGTTCATGTAGTGCGATGGAAAAGTCCCTTCTTGCTCACAATGCCTCCTAAGGGGCTATGAATGCGCTGGGTACCGACACGACCTCATCTTCAGGCCTACCGAAGTCGCTTCTACGTACAAGTCCAAGTCTCGTGGCCGAATGGGAAAACTGAATCGAGCGCCGGCTTTACCCTTTAATCCGACGGAGCGGAAGGATGCTAGCAAACACGGGCTGGGCGTCCCGGAGCCGGCCACGGGCCAAGCCGCAATAACCCGTTCCCTAAGCTGGCCGCTTCAGGACATGATCTCACTGCTCGTGCAAAACTTTAGCCCTGTAGGATACCCCGACACATCGCCGCTGTCCGAGACATCGCCTCCCAGAATATGCGGAGCCTGGATAGAGGCACTCCCAGAACTTGCCGTCAAACGGGAGCATGAGCCAATGCTCTCCTCTGCCGTGAAAGCTTTTGCCACCGCGATACTTGCTCAAGGTTGCCGTGGCTGGGCGCCAGTGTGCGATGCTATTAGAGCATATGGACTGGCAGTTAATTCTCTGCGCAAGGGCCTTCAGCACCAACCTGCATGCTCCAACGTCTTCATAGCAACTATAATGTGTCTGTTCCTATCCGAGGTAAATTTAATTGGCCTTCTCCCAAACATCTACACCATGCTCACGAGTACTCCTCAGGCGATACTCCCTACGAATGGTACTACCATCAACATCCATGCTCAGGGAATAGAGGACATCATGGAACTCAGCACTCCCGCGTCGTATGCGACTGGAGATTCCCATAAGCTTTTCGCGGGTTTCAGGCCAGTCCTTGTAAGTATTCACTCAACTCGATTACTTCAAACCACTCATTGTAAAAATATCCAGATTTTGCAAGCCTTGTCCAAGCGACAACCCAATTTTGTCGCAAAAGCGCAGTGGAATATTGCACCGTTCAGCCAGATCCCCATGAACCCGCTGCAGACGATGATGACCAACGCTACACAGCTTGCTTCAATCCTTGGTCAAGTTGACGAAGCAAAGAACCTCCCACGACCGAGATCTGCCCAAGTGGCGCAACAGGCTCTACGCAAGCTCATTCAAATGCTGACAACCCTGAGTGAATGGGCACAGTCTTCCGACATAATTACTGCCGTGAACAGGTTGGAGTTGTCATGCTCACGCGAGGGCAGCCCTGGCTTGTGGTTTCCCAGTATAACCGCTGCGAACTGCTTCACTCACTTCTGGGCCTTTTGGGTCATTTGCGTCGAGAACATTAGGCACCTCTTGGTAGACTTTCCCGACTTGGCTTCCGCGCAAATCTGCATCAGTGGGCAACGACTTGAAGAGACGTTGGATCCCGACAAGATTATTCAGATCTGTGGATGGCTTTTGGAGGGTGTCGGGTTTCTCCTCCAGGATGAGTACAAACTTTTTGGGGCGGCCTCGACAGGTCTTCCCGCCAGGACAGCTCATGAAACGCTGACGGGACATGGGCAGAGTGGTAGGCGGATGCTGGAAAGGCACCAAGGACTGTTGGACATGATTGTTAGGAAGGGATACCACTTTCTCATATTGTAAAGTACCTAACTATATGACGTTCTTGATCGAAGCTCTCGGTTTCATTCCCCTGGCCGTCAACTTTCCCAAGGTTTCAGTTCGAGCACAGCGCACTCAAGCCAACAGTTATAGCGATTACAGTGGGTGTTTACAGTGCCGCTCAGCACCCCTGCCGGGTTGACGGGATGGGAGCCCTGGGGGTACAGTAGCCGGGGTTAATGTGCGCTGGTGCTAGCGGTTGCGGGCGCTGTAATTCCCCTAACCAGCTGTTCTGTGATTTTCTATTCCGTAGGTACTCTGCACTGCCTGCCTGTACCCAGGTAGGTGCGAGTGACAGCCCAGAGCAGGTCGGGCCAGTGCAGGTTATAGGTGCTTACGGGCACCTCAAGGCCCCCCAGGCACCTGTAGGCGCACTGAGACGCGAAGTTGCGACCGGGTGTAGCGCTCACAGAGAAACAGCCTGAAGACCTCCACGTCGTCATCACGGGTTGGGAATAATCAAGATCTCAAAATTGCGTGACCAGCACGATTCAATTTCGGTGTTTACTATCTAGATGTAGGCAAAAATGAAATAACAATCTCTCCAGTCAAGTCCCTTGATTCCTCCCATGCTTTAGCCATTAAGATCCTTGCGCACCCAAACCAATTGATCGACCGTACGTATTCCCTCTCCTTCGCTCTATGGCCACAACCCAATTCCCAAATTAGTTTGTCTGCCAGCAGACACATCGGACCACCCGCGCAAGCTGATCAGTCATCTGCAAATTCGAATCCAAGATCTTGGCGAGAGAGGTCCTGGTGCTCTTGGGGCTGAAACTGACTCAAGTCCAATTCCTGCCTGTTAAAGTGCTTGCCCAAAATTTGTCCCGCTGAAGCTCTGAGTTCAGGATTTTCCTCGGCCATCTCCCGAATTCCGGAAAGAAAGCCATTTGCCATACCCCTAACAAAGTCGAAAACCTCGTAAATGGTGTCGAATTTTTCGACCCGAAAGAAATCGGGCCCCACCAGCGTCGTAATGGTGACAAACAAAGACCAGATATCTGTCTTTGTGGTTGGGGGCTGGCCAGCAAACCACTCCGGAGGCGAATAGACTGGAGTACCACCTCTCGGGACTACCTGTTGCTTGTGGGTGGCGAGGCCAAGGTCAGCGAGTTGGAAGGTGTACTGGAACTTGTCATGGTCCCAAAGGATGTTGTCTGGTTTGACATCCCGATGAATTATGCCTTGGCTGTCTAAGAAATGAAGCGCGGAGCATGTTTGCCTCAGCAGGTCTTTGAGAACGGCATTGTATTGGACTTCTGTCATCGATGCTCTCTCGTTTGAGAAATTGCGTAGACTATCGCGTTTAAGCGGCATGAAAATTTGAACGGCAGCGTCTGACCCTGGGACGCTGTCCAATCCAAAGTGTCCCATGCACTTGATGATATTGGGCTGAAGGCTAGTTAGCAAAATCGGGTGTCAAGATAAGGTGCAAGTGTTTGATAGGGGGAAACAAAGATAGGAATAGAAGGATAGAAGAGACCTACGTGGGATAGTTCGGTCATGTGCTTGATCTCCGCCATGATCTGGTTCCTGCCGTGCAAGTTTGGCATTTCGAGGACCTTGACGGCAAGGAAATTACCTGAATCCAAGTCGATTGCCTTTTTAACTGTGTCAGTCGCTCCCGAGCCGATCTTTGCGCCATGGAAAGCATAGCGAACAGGCTGTTGGTTATGAGTCCTGAGCTTGTAGTAGGATCCGATCTGGGTAGCAGCTTCATTGACAGTCTTGGCCGAATGAGAGCTGAAATCGCGCGCCTCAGCATTTCCAAAAGCTGTCTTCAAGTATGTCATTATGCCAATCTCCTCATGTTTCCATACCACCTTGAAGGAAAAGCGGGAGCCCTCAGCAACAATGCGGATTTTGTAGTTCTTCACCGAAGGGGACAAGACAAGTTGACGGAAATCCCCATCCTTTCGTATCTTACAAGGTTCGACGATGACCGAGTCGATCTTTGGCGCACGAACAGACAGAAGTATAGCCAGTGATAATGGATGAACTTCGAACCGGACGTGTTCCCCGGATACCGCTGCGTCAGGGATAACAATGTTCCCTTCCCGACCGATATCCCCCAAAATCTTTCCGCCCCGGGGCGTTTGAGACATATGATATCCTATTTTAAGACCCAGTTCATTATTTGAGGCATCGGAAACGAGGCGATGGTTTCGGAAGTACACCAGTACTTGACTTCTCGTGAAGTCATCGATCGGTACCAGGTGGAAGAGTGTATGGGGATGTGAAGGCTGGACCATTGTGGTAGAAATATTCCGGACGAACCCGCGCGCCGAAGACAAAAATGAATATAAAAGAAAAAAAATATAGGGGAAGTAAAGTGAATGAAGGTGAAAATCGGAAAGAAAATGAATGAGAAGGCGAGAAGAACAGCAAGGTAGGGAAAGGGGAGAATTTAAGATATTCCAGAAAGGCCCCGGAAATCTCACAGCAAATCGGTAGACACTCTTGTGGCTTAAGCTATTTGGACCTGGGAACTGTCATTTGCATTGAGGGATGGATCCTATGTCACTGTTGCCCGACCTAATAGGAGGCTAGGAACGCTCCGACACCCTGGTCTGGCTCACAAGAGGCAGCCTCTGACAGAATGTTGAGGAAATGGAATCTTCACTGCAAAGATGGATCATGGATCTGTACCACCCATTGACACCGTCAGTTGGCGAACCTTCAATCTCCGCCCCCCCAGCTTGGTGGCCGTCTCTGGCACAGCTTGGCAAGAAGGGAGAAGCTATTCATAGCTGTCCTGCTACTGTCAGACCCTTGCTTCTCCGTCAGGTGCTTATTGAGCTGCATCAACCGCGTAGCTAGGCCGCCTGAGCATTGTGATATGTCACAGAACCTAACGTAGTCAATGGACCTGAATAGGCAGACGGCGAGCGGCGGAATACGAGGAGAGCTGGTAAGCGCTATTATATGAGGCTGCGAGTTATTGGAGACCGGATAACTTAGCTGAGAATTTTCTGCCAGCTCCCGTCAAAATAAATAATAGTAGATTGGACTGCAATTTAAAATGATTGCGATGGAAGACACCCGGGGAGCTGATGGTGGGGGGCATGTACTCAACTGTCTACTTTATCATTTGGGGGGTCTGAACCGACCTTCTTATGGACTCATTTCACCGATATGGCCTTAGAAAGTCTCAGTTCATTGGATTGAACTGACTCTAGCACTGCTGGATAGCCAGTCGTATGTCCCAGGAGCTGATCACAGGCCCCCGGGAGCTCGATGGGCCTGCACCAGGAAGAGTTTGGCTGAGGGACGAGGTTGGCTGCATGTTTGATGAGGGGTTGAAACATGGCGGAAACTAGCAGCATAAGGAGGGATTAGGGGATCAACCTGTAGAGTAGCTGAGCTTGGAGAGAAGGGCGTAATCCTACAGCTCTGATGCAGGCTTCCGCTGGTACGTGGTAGCGGCTTGGTCTGTCACAGTTTCATGTCCCCGGGAGTCTGGCGGAAGCCGCCATGACAAACAAAAGTCACAAACAAGAAACTCCTCTTCCCTCCGCTCCAGCAGCGACAGGGACGTGGCAGGACTGCAGGTTCGCTGTCTGTACAACGGCGCAGAGACTTTGGCACCCACTGACAGGAAATGTTTCTTTGTTTGTGCATGATCCGGTTTGTCCACCGACATGGCCTGCCAATGTAATGAGAGTCACACAAAAGCATCAACATGAACCAGCTGTCCTCTTTGAGCCCTGGGGGGACCGAAATCACCTTGGACAGCATTGGGAGCTGGTGGGCATGGTCGCTCTCAAAGGACGCCACACTTTCCTTCATCCACGGTCTATTTCTGCATGCACCTCCTTTACGGAGCGAATGTACCTTCTTTGTCGCGGAAGCCCATCAGGTTCTAACCGCTTCCTCCTGAGATTCCGGGTGTTGACCCGCTTGCGTCCCAATTTCTTTGTTTGTTCCATCCTCTCCCATCCTACGCCGTTCAGCAACACCGGCTCATCACCCATCTTCTCTTCCAGTTCCGCTCGATACTTCCTCCTCTTGCCCCCTACTCCGAAATTCCCTCTATCAGAGCCCCCAGATATTATCATGTCCGAACACTCCCAGGATGTCAGAGATGTCGATGGCTGCGTCAACGTAGCCCCGAAAATCTTGCGCATCTCAAGTGCCTATAGTTCCATACACGTCACATTTAACGATGAAGTGTTGGAGCGAGACATTTTGCCAAGGCTCGAATACCTGGCGCAAAATCCCGATCTTATTCACCAGCACCTCGAACGTCGCTTCAACCGTGAGGAACCTCCCAGCTGGTACGCCTTCACTCCTCCATCGTACAAGACGAAATATCTCCCGGGAGAGGAGCCGGTCCTGTGGCCTTCGTGGGCGCGAGACATCATCATGGCTGAACTTGAGGATCTGACTGCCGAACCACTCAATGAGCAAGAGCTCAAGATTCTGTATGACGAAGTCTTATCTGACCGCCCATCCATTCCCTATTCGCAGTATGAGTCTGATGAGTCCGCCCTCCGTTTCTCCGCCAAGCATCGCTCCGATTGGTACGAAAAGAAGTGTGGAAAGGCTCGTTTCCATGTTTTTGCTAGGCACAAAATTAAGAAGTACTGGCAAAGTCTCGGTGTGTGGAATCCTCAATGGGGAATTCCCGGTCACCGGGGCTCCGAATCACCGCGACACAAGTTGTTTACTTGGAGATGGCCTTGGCGAATGGACAGCCCTGAAGAAGATGAAGTGGACAGTCAAATTATTTTCAAGCGAAGCATATCTGATAAAGAACTCAGCAGGCGTCTTGTCGACCTTAGACGGGGCTTGCGTCGTGGTGAATTGGAAGAGCTTCCAAGCCAAGGAGACTACCTTCCCGCGGGAGCCAGTGAAGAAGAGGGTGATGCCTTTTTAATCTCGAGGCCCTGGCTTGTCCATAGCGTGGATCAGCTGGAAGAAAGAATCAGGCTCGACCGGGTCCCCAGGAACAAAGAGTTCTATTACAACATGAACAACGTGGACCACTACCGCGAAAAGTTCAAACTGAGGAGCACTGTCCCCATGGCACAAAACGTTGGATGGATATGGAACAGTGCCTCAACATTCTACACGTTTGACTGTAACTTTCCAGACGAGGAGGAACTGACACCTTCTGAGATTGATGCCCTTGAAGCTATCCCTCCGCCGTCGCCACCCACCCCTCCTCCGCCCCCTCCACCAAGGATCAAGTGGTCATTTACTCCCGGCCTCACCCTTTTCGGCCATCCAATGCCCGATCCTGCAAAGAAGGACCCTATGCCGAGCGACTCGACTATCGTTGCTTCGGAAGACACCAAGGAGAAGCGCGCCCGGTCACCTGAACAAAGCGAGCAGGAAGTGATTGACCCTTCCTCGTCAAAGGTGTCAAGTTCCTCGCCCGGATGTCCCTCGACTGCCCCCGACAAACACGTTGCTGAGACACCTGGAGAAGAACCACAAGATGGGGCCGATGGCATGGCAAATTCTCCGTCCGCGTTGAACGACGACACAAGCCCAGGTTGTACTGGTGCCACCATTGCCGAAGCCATCCGCAAGGACGAGAACCAGCGAGAGCCTCGGCGAAAAAGAAAGGCGTCGCCGACCGAAGACGACACGATCGCGCCCGACCCCAAACGCCGAAGAACGCAGTCAACAAGCTGCGCGACCCCGACCGAGCCTGTCCAGATCGCTTCGAGATAGTACAAGGGTTGAGAATTATGGGGATTCTAAGCGTTCGGTCCCTTGGTCGGGTTGCGATTAGTTTCCAGAATTATGTGCGCCCATTTCTTGCATCTGATGGATACAGTGTTGATTGAGATCACTTTCCTTTTGTCTTTTCAGATTATTTTCCTTTCCTTTACTGTCTTCCTTTCCTTTGCTGTCTTTCTTTCTATTATTATCTTCCCCTCCATTATTGTTTCCTCTCTGTCGCTGTCTTCCCCTCTGTCGCTATCTCGCCTAGGTATCTTACTAGACCTTTAGTCCCCTTGATCTTTCTTGCATTTTTTTACTTTTTATGGGAAGCGAGTTATTTGTTTCCCAAGCTTCGCTTCTGTGTACATATATAACCGTACGGCAAATCGTGGCCAGGCTCTCACGCAGAGTCAACACGAGAATATAGTTCACTGCCCACAATCAGTCTCATTTACTCAACGAAGCATATGCCTATTCCCGGAATATTGTCGTAGAACTTCTAAGTTGTCTGTACACAGTAAACATGAATGTGCTTTCTGGTACCTACCTATGATACGATGACGTTTCGGAGAGAACCATCCACCATCCTACATTCGTAAGGAACATGGAACTGGAACCAACGCCCCTCTCGAAGGTATGCGCCGACACGTAGCCTCTAGTCCTTGCGCGACCAATACAACATTCTCCCCCACAGCCGCTCGTAAGTAGGGAAATGACAGGAGGTTCGCCTGGGTGTAGTGCTGTGAGACGAGATCAATCGCGACCGACGATGATGGATCGCACTCAAAATGGACTAAATTCCGAGAATGAGCCTCGTCTTTATCGATTCTCTAGTCATAAAAGGAGCGCAGGGAGAAAAATATTGTAATCCAAGCCGGGTCCAAGAGAATTCACTGTGACCCTTGACAAGTCTCCGAGGGCGAAAAGGGGGCTAGAAGAAAGCTGTCCATTTGTCGCGCAACAGCGACAACGGAAGGACATAAAATGACCCAACAAACAGAAACTGATCTAGTGTATACTGGAAGAGACTGCTGAAGTGTGACTAGAGAAGGCGAATTGATTCGAGAGTTTTACATTCCATTTGACCCGATATTGAGACACGCTGATTGCCATGCGATCCTAGAAGTATCACGGGAGTGAGACCCTTGCAACTTGTGCTAAAGAGTAAAATAAAATTATGTATAGAGATTCTATTTCAATCTGACTTTTCGTATTAGAATTAGCGTCGTTTCTGGCTACGACATCTCATGATTGGGATTTATCTATGGTGATGCCTGCGACCGGAGTAGCATGCGACTGGTCTCAGCACCTCCCTCGCGCTCGGGGGCAAATGAAATGAAAAGCTAGAGGATGAACAGAATGCGAATTATACACTCAGTATAGTTAATATGGGTGTTGAATTAATTGAGACAATTCTGTGGCACTGTAGGACATCACTTCTTGTTCTTCTACTATACCGATTTTATACCAATTTTGCCCGCTATGAAGCTCTCTAGTAATGCACATTATTATTTAGATGGGGAGAACAGGGATAGGTAAATTGAAAGGAAGGGATTGGTTTGATTGGTGCGTTTTAATTTGCCCTTTTGGGACGACCGGGTAGTCTCACAGGTGAGGCTTTAGCTATAGTAACACAGCCGTCTTCGCCCTCGGGTAGATACCAAGTTCAACCTTCAATATACCTACCTTTTGCAGTCGCATTTTGACCTTTTATCTTGTGATTTATTAGGCCAATTGCTTGTAGTAAGTTTCATGTGTTCAGATTCTTCGCAGCTTCTGTGGCTGTTGAGCAATTCGGACCTTCTCCAGCAACCACTGGACGGGCCCGTTTTTGGCCTATCACGACCTTTGGTGTTTTGGGGTTTGGGGTTTCTTTTGCTTTCCTATTCACACGTCACATCAAATTATCCATCCTGAAGCCCAGACTGGTCTAATCTCTAGGACGACATTTAGACTATGTCGAGAGGGCGAGGACAGAAAGAAAGATCAAATAAAAGAAGAAGTCTGTTGTTCTTTTAACCTTTACACTCCTTTATTGCTCTTTACCCTGGAGCAAGGATTGGAGTCTTACTTGACACCCACGTCCATCATCAACATTCTTTTTAATGCATTGCTCGGTATTTCTATTCGAAAAGTATGACATCTTTCTCGGATCAGCAGCCAAATATTTGGTCACCCAGGATTAAGAGGGGATTTAATCCTCGACGAGAAACAGGCAGGCATCCAAAAACCCCACGTAGGCCCATAACCTCACTTCTTTCGGATAATATACGTATTTTTATTGTCCTTGTGACTTGATCGCCGTGTTTTAATCGTATATCCTGCGAGTTATCGTTCAAACGTGCTAGAAATACTCTTCATGTCTCGTCAAAAGGCCCGTGTTGCTCTTCAATGTTCCATCTACACCACAGTGGGTGAGCCAGAAAGGCTTTCCACCAGCAGCGCAGACCAATTCAAGCTCGATCAATCAAGCCATATTCCAGTAATTGCATAGAAAGATATTGCTTTGGCGAAAATCGATGCATTTCACAAGGAAAGAACCGTTCCGCCAATCCGGCAAGATGAAGAAACGAGAAACCGCACAAAAGTGTGGCCGAAGAGCCATCAGCTCTTGAGCATCATTCTCGTCCCATGAATCGTAGGGATTTACAAAAGACGGCTGTCACTCAGCGCGAGTAAGAAGAGGCGAATTTGCTCGCATTGTGGTAGAATTAGCGTAGCCGGATCGTTCTTTGCGTTTATCTTTACTCGGAAATCGCCACAGCACAGGTCTGGAGATGAGCGGGCAAGGGAGAGGGAGTTGTGCGCGGCATCGCCATCAACTCTGTGATAAACGCAGCAAGAAGTTGCGGGTTGGAGGACCCCAGCATAGGGTCTGGAGTCCGCAGCCGAGAATTTAAATGGATTTGCCACGATAGCTGATCCGGGTCCAGACGTTCACAAGAACCTTCCCAGTGCCAAGGAAGACGCCATGGCTCAGCCAGTTGCCAGCCACGGGGCAAGGGTGCCATGCGCTAACTACGGCTGAAGAGCATTTCCCCAAACTTCAGACCGCCGGCCAATTGCAGGGAACACATCAATCTTTGAATGGGGCTCCAATAAGACAAATTTGTAGCCACTCAACCACTCAGCTAGCCGCTTCGATGCCCCTCTAGCCCGATCAAGACTTGAATTGTTCAATAGTCTTGCGGCGTGGCTACGCACGTCCAATAGCCACTGCGATTGTGGCATGCAAGGGAAACCCATGGGGGAGTATTTGGCTGTGTTCACCGGTCTAGCTTACGGCCTGGGCCGCGGGCCGTTCCAATCACCAGCGAGCTATTGCCTGTAGTCGCCTCGAGACGAGTGCTGAGCTCAGATAGGGGCTCAATAGTCGAATGCACAAAGCACCGGGCCATCGGCTGAGATTTACGAAGAGCCAAGAAGCCGACCGACAGCCACGCGACTGGAGTCTTTAAAAGCAGCCGGTATGTTCTTAGACTTGGGCTTGCGGTCGTTCCTCGATTCTCCGCCCTGATTTCCCTTTACGATTTGGGCACCTTGACGAGCGAGTTCCGGCAACATGGTCCCATCATTATTCCTTTCAATCTTTTTGTGGCTGTCCACAGCTTCAGCTCTACCTCAATTGTTTCAAGAAACACTGTCTCACGGCGCAGCATGCGACTGCTCAGGTACCGAGGAACGTGAAGGCACCACCAATCCGGCGGACTACATCTGCCGCGACTCTCGCCTCGGACCCAAAGTTCTCCCCACAGAGCTGCCGCTGGGCACGTTTTTGACAAGTTACGATCGCTTTGGAGGCTCAACTCCCGATGAATTCCTCAAGCAATGGTGGAACAGCGCTAAGAACGACTGGTGGTATCCCGACCACAAGGGATTCCAGCTCGACGATCAGGGCAACCCCATCAACGGCACTGTCACCCTGACCAACGGCACGCTAGTAGATCGTTTTGGGGAAGAGAACGGTATGCACCTCCTCGGACCTGGCACCGGGATTATTCACTGACACAAATAGGGCGCTACTTCTCGGCCGCCGCCGCTTCTTACGCCCAGAGGTCTCTCCCTCCTCAAAACCTTGACACAAACCCAAAGGCGCCAGACTTTCCGTACAGCTACCACGTATACATGGTGAAGAGGGACCTGACAGTTATTGCTGGCCCAATCCGACCGTGGTTCGGACAGCCAGGACTCGGTACACAGTTCTTCACTGGTGGCCCCAAGATCCGGGAGTTGGTTGCGCAGGGCATTCTGGAGAAGCAAGAGACGTCGGTGTTGATAAAGAAACGCCAAGGGTGCGGATTTTGAATGCAAATGTTGAAGCGTTGAGGGACCGTTTCCTCACCACGTGCAGGCGTTTCTCTCGTATAAGATACCTACTTAATTTACAAAACCTTTCTTCATTCTCTGTTGTGAATGCTCAATTGAATCAGCTTCGCATTGCCGTTCCATCTCTAAGCTCTGAGCTCCTCGGTTCATGATCACATCTAAGTTTTCATCTGAGTTTTCTTCCGCTCCAGCAAATACAGTGCATTGCGTATTCCCGGCTGCAAGGAGTTGCTGTTTAAAGTAATTTGTCCGCATCTTGATCGATTTATCCTGCCCGTCTGTAGCCGTTTTCTTCTCCGAGGACTAATACTAGCGCAGATCGGGGAGATTTTGCAAACAAGAGGCCAACAACGTCATCGTTGCAATCGTCCTGCGGCTGCATTGGTCGAAGAAGCATTACATAAAAGATGGGTTACCGTAAGAGAAACTTTCGATAGTCTGAGAAACGATGCATATTTCTTCGCACTTGATCTTGTGCAACTTTATTCTGCCTTGATCCCCGTAGAGCCTTTTGGAGCATTACGTACAGCTGGTCAGTTAAAATCGTAGTATATCTTGCAAGAGTCATTTCATGTGGATTTGAGAACCCACTGAGGCAATTCATGGCCAGATAATGTCAGTTAAAACCCCATTTGGGCACATTCGCCTAGCGTTCAGTTCCGTTGGAATGCTGCATGCCTCAGTACCAAAACCTGGTAACGGGTCGGGGCAGACACGCGCAGCGCCAAATGACATTAAGCTCAGGCCACTAACGCTCTCTGCATTCCAGCAAGTCAGATATCTAATGTTTTTGGATTCCTCCGCACGCTATCGTGCCCATTCTCACCAAGTTTGAGTTCGGCCATTCCCAAAATGTCCCGTGGCTGACGAATCCAGGCCTGATCTGAGGAATGCCGCACAAGTAGATAACTCCTCCTGTCGATCTAGAAGTTAGTACAACCAGAGTTGTGAAACTTAATCTTGGTAAACACGATCTGGCACCTTGAAGTGCTCAATACTTATCGAAACTTGTCATCAAGTATTCAATACATATATAGACGGAATATCTCTTTACGAAAATCTCAAATCAGACAACCACTCTCACAAGTATTCAAAATGCATTTCATCTCATATCTCCTCACCACTTTGGTCGCCATTGGCTCAACTGAGGCCAGGCCATCCCGCAGAGCAGCAGGCTCTTCCAGCCCATCCTGCGTCAAGGGCAAATACGTGGTCTCTTCGACTGCAAAGTTCAACAACAAGGCCCTTTGGACTTTTACGGGAAACAAGTTGCCCTCGGGATTGACGGCAAGCGACTACGAGGTTGGCACCAATCGAATTTTCAAGCCGTCCAATGTCATTGTCAAGGATGGCTACCTTCAACTTCTCGTAAACGGTAATCAGAAGTCAATGCCTTATAAGTGCGGTCAAATTGTCACCGACGTTGACAACATCACTTCTGCGAGCGTACGGACTACGGCCATTCTGAGCCCAACTCCGGGAGTCGTCAATGGTAAGAACACAGCATTTCTCTACCAGGTTTGGAGCAAAATACTTACAAAAATTGACTTAGGCATGTTCTTCTACGAGAACGACACACAGGAGACGGATATTGAATGGGTTTCAGACCCCAACTCCGGAACCAACAAGGGGACTGCTCAGCTCTGGTTCACCAACCAAGACGCGAACGGGGATGGAAAACTCACGTCCAAGGGAGTGAAGCCGCCTTCGGATGCAACCAGCGCTGCGCATGAATACCGTATCGACTGGACGGCCGGATTGACCCAGTTCTACATCGATGGCACCTTGGCTTGGCAGACAACATCTGATGTGCCTGATGTTCCAGGCCCTTGGATGTGGAATAACTGGTCCAACGGAAACAAGGGCTGGAGTGCTGGCCCTCCGACTACCGATGCGATCTTCAAAATCAGCAAGATTGAGATGTACTACAACACCTCCTCCTCTTCCTAGAGGACACGAGCCTAATGTAATGGTGAGTTGGCAACCAAGCGCTAGAAACTAAGGACTTATACTGATGAGACATGTCTAGGGAGATAATGACAATGACAATCAACCACTTCTAACTGCATATTTCAACGCCTAAGCTGTCTATAATTAAGTAATAGTCAGAGCGAGAAAGACGGCGCATTCACGACACACGACCTAGTAGTAATTAATACAATAATTCTTTACTTGTTTAAAATGTGCCTCCGTTAAAACTCGTTTAACAGGTGAAACCAGCAAATTTCCAGTGCATTATACAGATAGCATGACATAGGAGGGTTAAAAAGAAGAGGGATGAGAAAATAGAGGCAACATAGTCATGAAACAACTCAAAAAGGAAATCGCTTGCGTGATCTGGGAATCGAACCCAGGGCTCCCCGACGTTGCTCGGATGGCAACGGAGAATTTTACCACTAAACCAATCACGCTTCGATATTAGAATCGAAAAGATTGAGCTTCTTGACCGTCCGGCTACCGAGCCCAGTGGCCGGCTACTATCATTGAGTGAGCAAACTCACTTTCGCTGACGAGTCAAGGATGGAATCATACTAGAGACAGAGCTCAAATTGCTGCTTCAGTAAGAGATCTTCAATTAAGTAATTGAGGGTCTATAAAGAGCACGTCTCTCTGTAAGATGACGAATCTTCAAGCATTCTCAGTTTCGGGCCTTGGGGAAGTGTTTGGAAACGGCATGGAACTCGCCTGTGTTGTAGATCTACTAGGACATGTAAATTAACATAAAGCAATGAGTCTGGATCTCAGCGCTCTAACGGGAACACACAAGCTCAGCCTGAATCATAAACATATAGAACCGGACCTCATGGTCAGCTAATGCAAGTTCTCGGATCAGATATCCCAGCAGCCGTTCCTCTTCTAGTATAGAGTAATGGACGGCTAATAGAAGATCCTGTTTAGGCAGTTCATAGTGTAAATCATATTCAAATCACCACCTGAAAATACCTCGACTGGGATCAATTATCCACATTAAGCGCATACCACGCCAGGAATCGCATGACCATGTCACAGTCACACGGCATATAACAGAATATAGCCCGACAGTCAATACGAGACTCTCGAGGGGTGCGGGGGAAATTCTATTCTCTTCTTCCCAGCCAATTACACATCGCGGAACCTTTGGCTCAGACCCTATTCAAGAACCTTTCCCGTTCTGCCGAGGGTCTTTGATGCAACCTCACCAGTTACCGCACCAATGATCACGACCGCGCCCTCGGTCGATCTTGCGGGGCCGAGCCGCCCCCTCAATTCCATCCCCCGCGAGATCGGGAGGTTGTGCTGATGTGACCTTGTATTCCTTCAGGATCATGCGCGCCAGTAGATGGGAGGCAAATCTCCTGCAAGTGCCCACGTTTTGGTGCCTTGCAGTCGTGGTTTCGCTGCATGATCCCACGGGATAGGAGACGTGCTACTTAACTGGGGGCAACTCGAATGTGTATAAATTGAGACTGAGTCTTGTCACATAAATCATCCCATCTCTCCTAGTCAGTCACGCCGACCACGAAAAAAATATAATGGCCTAAGTACCCAAGGTCATCGTCTCCTCTCTGGTGTCTCCTCGTTTACAAGCACTCCATCAACCTTAAAAAGATGCTTGCCGGGCTTCGGCGCAGTGTGCGCTCGCAGGACCTAGTGTCCTTACTAGCTCTGTCCTCTTTCTTCTCCCCCATTCTCGCTGATCCTGTCGACCCCGTCGCCGAAGAATCGGGCGTATCCGCTTACCCCTTTGACATGAACTTGGTCTCTCTCACCAGCAGCCGCTGGCAAGAAAACCAAGACCGTACTTTGACCTATATCAAATGGGTTGACGTCGACCGTCTTCTGTACAATTTCCGCGCCAACCATAATCTCTCGACCGAGGACGCAGAGACCAACGGCGGCTGGGACGCTCCGGACTTCCCTTTTCGGACTCACTTCCAGGGTCACATCCTCAACGCTTGGGCGTTCTGCTACGCTCAGCTCGGGGATACTGAGTGCAGCGACCGAGCTACTTATTTCGTCCAAGCACTAGCAAAATGTCAGGCGAACAACGAAAAGGCTGGATTTAACGAGGGTTACGTGTCGGGCTTTCCAGAGTCCGAGTTTGATCTTCTCGAAAACCAAACTTTAAGCAATGGCAACGTGCCTTACTATGCCATACACAAGACGTTGTCTGGTCTTCTCGACGTTTGGAGACACATCGGTGATGACACTGCCCGAGACGTGCTTCTGTCGTTGGCTGCCTGGGTCGACTCGCGCACCAGCGAGCTCACATACACTCAAATGCAGACAGTGCTGGAGACAGAGTTTGGCGGCATGAACGAAGTCTTGGCAGACATTTACTACCAGACCGGAGACGATCGCTGGCTGGACGTCGCTCAGCGGTTCGACCACGCCGCCGTTTTCGACCCCCTTGCCGCGAACACGGACAGTCTGAACGGCTTGCATGCCAACACTCAAGTCCCCAAGTGGATCGGCGCTGCACGCGAGTTCAAGGCTACAGGCACGAGCAAGTACAAGAACATTGCTTTCAACGCCTGGAACATGACTGTCAAGGCTCACTCGTACTCCATTGGAGGAAACAGTCAGTCAGAGCACTTCAGAGCCCCCAACGCCATTGCATCGTATCTGGACGAGGATACATGCGAGGCTTGCAACTCATACAACATGCTCAAGCTCACAAGGGAGCTGTGGCTCATTGACCCGAGCGAGTCGAGCTACTTTGACTTTTATGAGCGCTCCTTGCTCAACCATCTCCTCGGGCAGCAGGATCCTGAGTCTAGCCACGGCCATATCACGTACTTTACTCCTCTCAATGCAGGTGGTCGACGAGGCGTCGGTCCCGCCTGGGGTGGCGGCAACTGGAGCACCGATTACGATTCGTTCTGGTGCTGTCAGGGGACCTCCCTGGAGACGAATACAAAGTTGGCAGACTCGATCTATTTTTACGACAACTCGTCTCTCTACGTCAATTTGTTTACGCCCTCTGTTCTAAACTGGGAAAGTCGCAACATCAAGATTACGCAGACGACCGAGTTCCCGGTAGGAAACACGACGAAGCTTGTAGTCTCTGGTGATGGCACCTCCAGCTGGACGCTTCACGTGCGAATTCCCGATTGGACTTCCGACGCAACAATCACGGTCAACGGAGATGACGTTTCAGATGTCGACATCACCCCAGGATCGTATGCATCCATCCCACGCTCCTGGGAGTCTGGGGACACTGTTATCGTCACCTTACCAAAGGCATTGTATACCGTAGCAGCAAACGACGATACCGACTTCAAGACGGTTGCGTACGGTCCTGTTATCCTTGCAGGAGACTATGGAGATTCGACGCTATCAGAGACGCCCACATTGCAGTTGAACACGGTCAAGCTAGTGGACGAGGATACGCTCGAGTTTGAGGGTACCGCTGATGGGGAGACGGTGAGCCTAGTCCCGTTTTATGACGCGCAATGGATAAACTACAATGTTTATTGGAAGACGAGTGGCACTATCTCGGCATGAGACACGCAGTTCCTTTTGGTCTTATGCAATCGTAAGGGGTGGGCGGTGAAGAGTGGGTGAAGTAAAGAAGGGGTTGTCTCGATGACGTTCGTACAAACTTTTGCTTTACTGTTGATATTGGTTGGTCGTTCTTGTATGTATTATAATAAAAAAACTATTATAACCAATTTCTCTCAACAATGCATATTGAATGATTCAGAAACGACTATTGTGTGTTGCTTTACGTGAGATGGACCTCGGAAATTACTCCTACATGCATATGCTAGACGTCACGATTGTATAGGTTGTTCTCAATTGACGGAGACAAAGCGCCCTCAAAGTCATTTAAAAGTCACCAAAGAGCAACATGGGAAGTAGTTTCCTGTACAAACGCCATATAGTGTCGGAATAGGCAAGAAATGAGAGGGATGTAGAAGGATACAGGGTAAGAAGCAGTTTTCCTATGTCAAACTCTAATCTGCATCGATCTAGTAGAAAAGATAAGAAATCCGAATATTTCATTCTCATTCCCCTCATCCGTTCTACGATTGGATTCTCTCCAGAGATCTCTCTTTTAACAATCCCCTTCCAAGTGCGTTGTCTGACAGCTCCTATGAAACGCAGCTGACCCTCGTTAATGCTATAATCGTCTTGCCTGGGGGCATAGCGAGCTGCTATAGAAGAAAAATCGAAGCTCGCCGTTCCATGGAAAATAATATGAGCGCATCTTTACCTGTACACGGAATTGCTACTGGTGGTTGGGAGAATGCAACCGGTATGCTAGATATAAATTTATTGAGCAGGGCTGCTTCTTCCGTAACCGATTTTGTGAACAATCCTAACATCAAACACGCCAAAATACAATCTCGCAAATACACTCCTCCTGAAGCCAAAACAGATAGGTCCATTGCCCTTCTAAATACGCCGTCCCACCTGTGCAATCTGCCAATCGTTTTGACCTTTTCGCATTACACGTAGCGCCACAAGATATCGTATAGCCTTGTCAGCACTGTTCCCGTGAGATGAGTTGCGTGAGCAAATTTTCCTGTATCCCACAAGTATAATGTCATCTATTCATCGTGTGAATCTCATTTCTCGTCGGGGCGAGGCTTTCTGCCCCATACGACGAACGCCGGATAGTATGTATGTATGCGATGGTTTGTGAGTTCCCGTCGGACATCAATCAGATCGACCTACAAAAACCGTGAGCAGTCTGGCGCAAGACGGTGGTAGCTGGTAAGCCCAAAGTCGGAAAACTCACCTCAATCTCAGCGGCTGTTCGATCAAACGCCTTGTTAAAGAGCTGTAGGGAGAAACCAGCCATTCCCTCCAAGACATTCGTCCCCCACATATACCCAATCTCTTTCAGCCGGTAGTCTTTGGCCCAACCGCCGACAGGCATCTTGTAGATACGCTGTTGCACATCAACGAAGCCTACCCTCTCAAATATCTCCTTGAGATTGAGGCCAAATATTGCCGGGCGGCCAAGCTTCTCCGATGCCATAATGAGATCATTTGACCATTTAGCAGCAGCCCCATCAAGTGGCAAGGTGTTGTCGTCGCAGCAAAAGTTGCAGTCAATTTCTTGTGACTCGAACCAGCCGCCGGGTTCCAGCGTAGCAAAAGCTTGCTCGGCGATTTGAGTCTCGAAGGAACTCCAACAACCAGAAGTGAATCGGGTGTGAATATAGTCGAATTGCTGGTTGAAATCCCATGGGTCGGTACTAAATGGGGAGGGTAAACAGGTCAGATGACATGACTCACAGTTGCTCGTGCCCGACTCATATCAATTAGGTCAGTCGGCACGCCAAAGGGGGTGACTTACGCATCTTCTACATAAAAGTGAACATTGGGAGGCACTTCGGCGGGCTGGATGGGTGATAGATCAGTGCCGTAGATGACGCTATTGGGGAATTGGTCGCCCATCTGAATGGCCCAGTCGCCTACGCCAGTGGCCACGTCGAGAATGGCACGGGGCGGGTTTGAATCAAGAGGAGCAAAATAGAGCCTATCGCCTAGGAGCATCTTGATGCATTCGCCCTGAAGCTCGAGGCGCTCCTGCTCGGGCGTGTCGTTGGGGAAAGCGTATGCTGAGAAATCATTTTTAGTGAGGGGCAATGAGGCGAAGATGAGGGATGGGGGATCTTACAGCCGGCACGGTATGCATGGTAAGTGCGGCCAAACTGCTCGGGAAATGTCTGGACGCTGTCTGAGAGTGAAGCTGAATCGTCGTACCTGCTGAAGCTAGAGTTAATACCCGAAGATGTCGAGCCCCCGTCGATGGAAGACGCTGACATGGTCGAAGAGATAGACTGTCTGGTCAGCTCACACAACACAACGCGACATGGGATCGCATGTCCTGGGGAACAGAATCACTCACATCCGGCTCGATGATGCTACCGTTTCCGCCTCCTCCGGCGCCGACCCTTGGCACCGAGCAGTCAAAGGTGAACTCGAAAGGCCGGTC
Source organism: Rugonectria rugulosa (assembly GCA_023509875.1). Taxonomy (NCBI): domain Eukaryota; kingdom Fungi; phylum Ascomycota; class Sordariomycetes; order Hypocreales; family Nectriaceae; genus Rugonectria; species Rugonectria rugulosa. The sequence goes on from JALNIO010000471.1 coordinate 19,697, forward strand.
CCGGAGGTGACGATGCTCATCGGGGCCGTCTCGCGGGGCATCGTGCTGCTGTGGGCTCTCCATTTTCCGAACAGCGCAAAATCTGTGCGCGCAACCACGACCAATCTCAATCTCGACCTGCAAGGCTGTCGGCTTGCAGGGAGTTAAAGAAGACAATCATCCGACGACTGCGACTTTGAAGATGCGGCTCCCGTCAAGGAAAAGGCCTGCATTAGGATTAGGCGGCGTCCAAGGGAAAATTAATTCCTCCTCCTCCGGGCTCGGGCTCGGGGCAGGCACTGTGTGCGGTGGGTGGCAGAAGGAGCTTTTTGGGGAAGGGGCGACGCCGGCATGGACATGGCGGTGGTTGATCGACATTGGGCAGTGGGCTAGCAGCCATGGAACGAGGGCGAAGACTCGGATTAACTTTGTTTCGGCACGGAAATTGGAGCGAGGCCTGGGCGAGGCGTCCGGAGGCGTCAGCCCTAAACGAGAAAGCGGAAGGTCGGTCAAGCAGAAAAAAGGACGGTGTGAAGCCACAACCAGGTCTGGGCCGCAAACAGCCAGCGCCTTTCGCAGGGGACTGTTGAAATGGTAAAGGGATTTAAGGGTTTTTGTTTTTAGGCGGATGGAAGGGGGATTTGGGGCAACACACAGACGCTGCTCCCGTCCATTATACTCCGTAATGGCAGTGACGCGATTAAGAAGGATGACTCTCGTTCCAGACGGTCGGTAATTCCCAATCCCACGGGCCTGGTTTAGCCGTCTGGGGCTGCCCGTGATGGCTCCCGACAATGCGGTTCAGCATGACGCATTCGACTCCCCGTCCCTCCCCCCTTTCCTTCTTTTGAGGTGCCCAACCGGTGCCCAGCAAGCCAGCCAGTGCCAGCT
>JALNIO010000472.1:0-15887 GCA_023509875.1 Rugonectria rugulosa
TCTTTAGCCCGTTTCTACAATGCTGCAAGACGCGGAGACACCCGATGTGTTCAGGAACTGCTACGAGAGGGAATACGCCCAGATACCAGGAACAACAGGGGTGAAACGCCTCTGTGGGTTGCAGCACGATGGGGACATGAGAAGGTTGTCGAGATTCTGGTGCAGAGGCCAGACGTCAATGTAAATTCAACATCAAGAATAGGGCAATCGCCTATATTCTGGCCGTCCGCATTCGGATATGAGCGGATTGTGGCTGTTCTGATAGCCGCTGGCGCACTTGTTGATATAATTGACGAGGATGGGCGTACTGCGATTACGATGGCGGAGGAAAGTGGGGAGATGGGAATTATCAATATGTTCAAGCAGCCTATTGATGGTGTACTTGACAAATGATAGTCCTAGGTGGTATGGATGGCTTTGGTCAAGACGATTAGATAGCTTGTCTTTGAGTAGAAACTCATCGCAGATGGCAGAGAACAACCCCGATGTAATGAACCAATTGGCAACGAAGTTGGGTCTATCGTCCGAGCTCCGATTCTACGACGTCTATTCCCTGGATGAACCCGAACAGCCCTGGCTCTGTGGACGACTTTATTGCCAAAGAGCTCCTCCATTGTGTAGGCAGCTCTCCATCTCTCACGGCTGGAATAGATGCAGCACCCGTTGTCCCACCACGGGCCATAGCTGTTGGCACACCATTACCGGCAGTTCGTCTTCGCCCGGCGCCTGCAGTCTGTCGGTGGGGGTTCGTTCTGGTGGTGTCATGTCGAATTCCGCACGAATCGCCCGATGATCCGATCCATGCTCTGTCGGGTGTATTCCGCAATATATCACCTCGTCTGCCAGTTCCGTCGAGGTTAGCAGTAGGTCAATCGTGCTGCTTCTGCCTCCCATACCTCCCCAGGTTTTCATCCCCTGGGCATAAGCTGGTGGAGGCCATGGTTGCCCATCAGTTCAATGTTCGGGCTAGCTTCGCCTTGCCTTCTCCCCGTCATCTCATCGCCTCTCTATAGTATGTCGTGGCGATTGAAGTCTCCTACCAGGATCACGTCCGTTCGCCTACCAGTCCCGTTACGGAAATCCCCAATCACGCTAGCTATCTGTCATCGCTATTGCGAGCGCCTGTTCGCTCCTCCCTTCCACATACACCGATACTATTAGCACTTCCCTCTCCGGAAGCCTGATGATCGCTCCCGTCAAGTTCGCCAATGGAATCGGCACCTGTTCTGCTTCTAGGTCTCTCTATGTCCGGAGCATACTGCGGACCGGCTACCGCGATTCGTGCGTTCTCGCGGGTATCATCTTCATCCAGTTGCCATGATGGTTGGGCGTCGTCATCACCCTTCCTTCGATTCTGCATGCCCACGGCTCTGCCACCGCCAGCGCTGCGTAGCCTGGGAGGTTTTCATCGTTCATCATACTCATCTGCACCTTGTTGCTCTTCCGCACATTCAGTTGGTATATGTGTAGCTTATTGCTCATTCCTATAGAGTTGCCGTGGTCGGCATGTCCGACTGAAGGACTCGTGTGGCCCTTCGCATTGCGTGCACCGTGGTTCCGTCGCCTGGCATTGCCTGTGGTAGTGCCCTCGACCGGCGCATCTGCCACATGTCTGTGTCTCCCTGCAGGTGAATGCTTTGTGGTCTGGGCCCCAGCGGTTGTAGCATTGTACCGGCTCGACCTTCGGCTCGAATATGCTGGTTTTAGCCGACTCTCCGTTAAGGTGGAAGTACTTCCCTTCCAGGAGCCGCCTTGCATCGCTCTCCTTTGTAACGTGGATCAACATCGAGCCGTATGCTTTACTGTTTATCTTGTCGCTGAGTCAGTTCATCTTAGCTATCGTCACTTCGTTTTCTCTGCCGAGAATCTCTTCCACCCTAGGAAGAGCGTTGCCCTGCGCATCTAGGACGGCTGAACGGTTGGCTCGATCAATCTCCACCGGGTATAATCGGTCTCTCAGGACCTTGGCCCCCGGGATGTCTGTTTCTCGTATTGTTTCTCGGACCACGTTCAATTCCGTCTCATCTCTGAAGACGACCTTGATCAGGCCGGGGTTCCTCTCGCATCTGACTACGGCTGCGCATCTCCAATTCTCATCCTACTTTCTTGTCCTCGCCGCCGCCTCGATTGCCTGTCGAACCTCTCCGACTTGCACCTTGGCCCTCTCATCATTAGCTATACCAGACACATCTATATTACAGGTCAATTACGCTCGGGGGTGTGGCAGCGACGCTGGTGGTGCGCGTTCAAGTGGTCTGACGATCCCGTTCTGCCCATCCCTCATTGGCATTCGAGCGATGTATGCATACGAGAGCCTCGGATTTGTCCGGCCTGACCCAGCCTCCCGGCACTGTGTTAGCAGGTCCAGCTTTTCGTATAAACGTTTGAGCTCGTCAGTCTACTCCTGCATCAGCTTTCGTTCTCGGGCGCTTGCTCTTGGATGCTCCGGATATCTTGCTGTAGTTTCCCAATTAACATTTCTTGGCTCGCAACCTTCTGCTTTAGCGCCTGTTCTTCCTTCTTCCACGCGTCCCACAGAGTCTCAATCATCTTCTCTTGTGCGTTCGGAAGTTCCTTCGCGGTCTTCTCAAGCGTCCCGGAGCATTAGTTGAATCACTACTCCGACATTCCCGGCTAAGTTTTCGACCCCCTTCGCATTAATTTTTCGTGGTCAATCAGGTTTGCGCGTGCCAGCGTCTAGAGAATTGGTGTCCTCGGGGACAGCGACAACGGTGTCGGCGACCGCGTCCACCGCGACGTTTCGCGTCACGTCACGCTACGTCTGTGAGGGTTGTAAAGTCCTACGGGTCGATGGTGATCTACGTCACGAAGGCGAGTGATGCGCAACGCTTGCTGGAAGAGAAATACTTCCACCTTGACGGGAAGTCAGCCAGCGCCAATGGTTTCGAGCGACGCCAAGGCCCGGTCTAATGCTACAACTGCTGGGAGCTCGGTCACAAGGCCCTCACCTGCACTAGGCCCCAGCAATGTGGCAAATGTGCAGAGATCGGGCACCGTCACACACAGTGCCAAGCAGTTGAGCCGAGGTGAGCCCTCTGCAGAAAGCCCCACGAATCGCTCAGTCGCAACTGCCGGGTACGACATCTTCATGGCAGTAATGTACACTAACCTCCAAATCCTCCAGCTCAACGTGGGGAAGAGGGATGTGGTGCAGCTGAGCAAAACGAATGACGAAGACTTGCGGGACTACGCGGTACTGGCAATAGCCGGATCATATGCGTTGAACATTGACGGTGCGGTGGTGACAGCACCGAACAACCACAGAAACTGGACGAGATTTATACCGACGAAGAAAACGAGATGCGATGGCCGATCCGCAGGATGCTCTGGATCCGCAGGGATCTGGAGGTGGAGTAGGTGCCGATACCGTCAGCGGACCTAACAGGAGCAATAATACGACTGCCCGACCGGGACATGCTGGTGGTATCGGTATATGTGGAAGGGAGTAATGAAAATGCTCTACGCACGGCAATGGGACAACTGCACAGAGCGGTGACGGGCTTCCGCAACAGCACGGGGAAAAAAAACGGATGTGATCTTGGCAAGCGACTTTAACCGCCACGACCAACTATGGGGAGGTGACGAGGTGACAGATGCCAAGGGGAGGCGGATGCAATCATCGACCTCATGGACGAGCATGGCCTCGTCAGTCTCCTTCCCAGGTGAACGAAAACGTGGGAGAGGGGTGGTGCGGAGAGCACGATCAACCTGATGCTTGCGTCGTCCGAACTGGCCGATGAGATGGTTCAGTGTGGTATACACCCAACCGAACACGGGTCGGACCACAGGGCAATCCAGACCGAGTTTGACTTCACAACGCCGGAAAGGACGGCTAGTCCCAGAGTTCTCTTCAAGGACGCACCGTGGAATGCGATCAAGGCAATGGTGGAGGAGCAACTAGCACCAGTTCCGTGGGGAGGCGGAGTTCAGGCACAGGCGGATAGGCTGATGGGGGTGGTGCTCGGTGCAATCGACGCCCTGGTCCCGCGGGCGAAGCCGTCGCCGTACGCAAAGAGATGGTGGACAACTGACCTTACCCGACTCCGGAAAGCCTACACATACTGGAGAAACCTGGCGAGGGCCCAGCGACGAGCTGGCCATAGACAGGAACAGCTGGAGAGCCGAGCGAAAGCAGCATCCAAAGAGTACCACGACGCCATCAGAAAACAGAAGAAGGCCCACTGGGAGGACTTCCTCTCAGACGGGGCCAACATCTGGCAGGCAGCGAGGTACCTCAAACCTGGGAGCGACATGGTCGGAGACAAAATCCCGCGGCTGAAACGGGCAGACGGAACGACAACGCAGGACAAAGCCGAACATGCAGAAGAACTATTAGCGACCTTCTTCCCACCGCTACCAGCAACCATCGAAGACGAAGGTCCACGACCACGGCGGAGAGAAGTGGCCATGCCGGACTTGACGCTGGAGGAGGCGGAGTCGAAAGTGATGGCAGCCAAGGCGTGGAAAGCACCCGAAGAAGATGGGGTGCCGGCGATGGTGTGGAAACAACTGTAGCCGGTGGTCAAGGGACGCGTGATGCATCTGTTCCTCACTTCACTCAGCGAAGGCCAGTTACCAGACCAGTGGAGGAGCGCCAGGATCATCCCGCTCAAGAAGCCGGGCAAGGGAGACTATGCGCTTGCAAAGGCATGGAGGCCGATCTCGCTGCTGTCGACGCTGGGCAACGTGCTCATGGCGGTCGTAGCGGACAAGATTTTGTACGCGGCCGGGACGTTCGGGCTCCTGCCGGCGAACCACTTTGGCGCAAGGAAACGGCGGTCGGCAGAGCAAACACTGATACTCTTCCAAGAGCATGTGTACAAGGTGTGGCGGAACCGCAGGGTGGTCAGCCTGGCCAGCTTCGACATCAAGGGCGCGTACAACGGTGTGTTCAAGGAAAGGCTTCTACAGAGGCTGGAAGCGAGAGGCATCCCGAGGAAGCCAGTGCAATGGATAGACGCGTTTTGCTCCGATCGCACAGCCAGCATCGTGGTGAACGACTACACATCGCAGCAACGGGAGCTGCCGCAAGCCGGCCTTCTGCAGGGATCGCCGCTTTCGCCGGTGCTTTTCCTGTTCTTCAACGCAGACCTAGTGCAAAGCAAGATTGACGCGAAGGGCGGGTCGATGGCGTTCGTCGACGACTACTCGGCCTGAGTCACAGGGCCGACGGCGGAGGCGAACAGGGACGGCATACAGGCCATCATCGACCGGGCGGTGGCGTGGGGGAAGCGCAGTGGAGCGACGTTTGAGCACGACAAAACAACGATTGTGCACTTCACGCGAGTGGCCGAGCGCACCAGCGAGGCTCCTTTCACGATCAACGGAGAAGAAGTCAAGCCGAAGGCGAAGACCAAACTCCTAGGGGTGACGATGGACTCGAAGCTCAGGTTCAAGGAACACATGGCCAAGGCCTCCACCAAAGGTCTCCCGGCAGCCATGTGTCTAAGGAAACTCAAGATGCTGCCACCGGAAGCTGCTAGACAACTGTTCGTCGCAACCGTGGCCCCGGCAATGGACTACGCATCTGTTGTATGGTCGCATGCGCGCGGCGAGAGGGAATTGAAAGAGTTCAACAGAGCACAGAAAATAGGAGCGCGGGCCATCATGGGAGCCTTCCAGACGGTGGCGAGGGCCGTGGCTGAAGCGGAAGCCAACATCCAAACAGTTACGTGAGCGACATGCTGCAGCCGGAATGAAAACGTACATCAACGTGCACACGCTGCCGAAGAAGCACCCGCTCGCAACGCTCAAGGTGTCGGCGAGCCGAAGGTACACGTCGCCGATGAAGCGGCTGGCGCTCACGACGAGATCGGAATCGAGCGCATGGAAACGATTGAAGCCTATGCAGTACTACCGTGGCACCCTCGCGTGGCGTTGAAGGCGATCGCGCGATCCCGGCAGCAGTCGGGACAGTGCGCCATCCGGGAGATCTACGGCCACGTCGGACGACTGAGGAAAGGCAACAACAGTGTCAAGATGATCTGGGTACCATGACGAGATGACGCATTCCCCTTAGGTCCCAAGGCGAAGAGACAGGCGCAGAGAGCGACTGAACCGGGACGCACTGAAGAAGCGCGCAGCAGACATCCTCTCGCAGCTCCGCATGGGGATGGCGAGGATCAACAGCTACCTGTCGAGGATTGGCGCGGTAGAGTCAGACTTATGCGGTTGCAGAAGAGCAACCGAAACGATGGAACATTTTCTCTTTCGATGCACCAAGTGGGACGCACAACGCGAAGGCATGCGACGAATTGGTCAAAGCGAGATGGGAAACTTGTCATTCTTTTTGGGAGGAAAGTCACAAGCAGACGGACCGAAATGGTCACCTAACCTATAGGCGGTGCGAGCAGCAATTAAATTTGCGATAAAGACGGGAAGACTGGGACTAAGGGAGGAGAATTGAACATTTCAGCAACTAAAGCTAGAAAATACTAATCCACAGCCTCATTTTGACAGATAACGCTTCAGCTGATAAGGATAGGATGTTGAACACTTGGAGAAACCGGCCTTCAAGCAGGCCTGTCAAACAGAGACAAGCGAGGCTAGAAACAATTTAGGGAGAGAGTGTGGGGCTTTATTGTGTGGTCAGGATCAACACGGCGGAAATGTACATAGCTCAGTGTATTCCCATGGCCCTATGAGATCCGTTCTCCCGGGCGTAATAGACCTACCCTACCCATAACACTCATACCATTTGTTATTGCTCAACGGACTCAACGCCTCTAACTCCAATTGCCATCATAAACTACGATCTAGTTTAACTTAGTTGGACCTGACCGTTACATGTCGGAAATAGACCGTATTTAAAGAGCAATTGAAACTTTTACAGGGGCAGGCGACAATTGAGGGTATACGACAATTAATACAATTAATAGTACAGTAGAAGAGTAGGTTCATAGAGTATTTAAAATTGAGGACCTTGGAAAAAAAGGGCCGTGAGAGACAATCCTTCCTATTTGCCTTAGGCAAAATCTTTTATCTCTTAACTAGCTCAATTGAGATGTGACTGTCAGCCAATTAAAGCAAAGTCATGTGACTAAACGCCGTCGGTTGTTGTTGGTTGGCAGGAACTGGAACCAACAAGTTACCATAGAAAGGGGGCGGGCGATGAGGCGTTTTTACGTTGGCGGATCCTGAATCTTTCCAATTAAAAAGCCTAGTACGACGACTTATCCAAGCTTCCGTTTCTGTCTACGCGTCACGCTCGTTCCGCTTGGGTACCTGACAGCATCTCATTGCGTCAGCCAGCGCGCGATTAGAAAACTGCAGCTGACCCCCCTCTGCTGTCCAACGGCCGCCCCACTCCGCAAGACTCGGTCGTTGCCCTGGCTTACCTGCATCCATCGGACACCCGAAAGCTTCCCATAATGGCAACTGAGAAGCTTTTGCATCGGTTTGAGGATATCAAAGAGACAGTTATCCGATGCGATTCAAAATTGTCGAGCATCAAATCTCCAGCCGTAATCTACGAGGAGAAGACGGGAGAGATTCGGGGACGCATCACTCAGTTATGGGCGAGCTTGGCCTCGGCCCCGGCGTCAGAAATATCGAGACTCCAAGAGAATGTCGTCGACTTGGGGGGTCGGTTGAAAGAACTGGAGATCAACCGTGAGGCTAACGTCCAGGATGAGGAGAAGATCTATTACCAGACGCTGCAAAAGACCCTAGATACGCTCTGCTATGAGCTTTTAGGCCTCATTGGACCTGCAAAGATACACTCATACCTGCAGAACACCTCGAGCGAAATTCCTGTCGATGATGGCGCCAATAACCCAATCGTCACTTGTCAGCCACCAACCGCAATGCCCCAGGTGTCCATCGTCGAAGAAGCATCTACACCTTCAGAGATGCTCAAGAACAATCGCTCGAGTCAAACGACAACTTCAGTAGGCGTAAGTATTCAGCACCACATCGCACACATTGTTACTTACTCATCGGCACGGATAGAAAAAACGCAAGGGGGACTCGCTAAAACGCACGGGGAGAAAACGTCGTAAAATTGATGAAAACGACCATCATGCCGGGCCCGCAATCCCTCTTGCCTCTTCAATTCTAAGCTCTTCGCGAAGACAAACACGGCAGAGTCACAGAAGACATGGCGATAACAGATCGACCCGGGGCGAAGATTTCGAGGGTATCACCAACCCGGATGCCGGTGGCGTTTATCTCGCTTACTGGAAAAAATCCAGAGACTGGTTAGCCGTACTCCTACTTCCGATGCAAGATCTTCAAAGTGTCGGCGTTCCGGGTTCACTAGAGAGTTTTGGCCTAGCAGAGGTTCTCCCCGCGTGCTACGAAAACAAGGCCGGCAATTTCTCTTGGAAAGAGGGGTACAACTACGGCGAGCCTCTGGTTACGGAGCGCGAGTTTCCTGTCATGTACTTTGATGGCCAAGACTTTCCGGCCAGAAGCGCGGTCGGTTGGGTTGCTGCAAAAGACTTGCGTGATTTCGATGCGAGGAGCAAGAGCTCGCTTATTCCTCACATACGATCGGTTCACAAGTTTCTCAAGACCCAGAAAGCAAAGAATCCGCCAGAACAGGGGGTAGACGAGCCGGTGTCCAAAACACCCAACACAACGGAAGAACAATCGATCGAGCTCAATACCAACTCAGCCGTGCTTCTAGATGGTAGGTTCGATGAAGCCTCTCCTAATGGGATTGGGTCGCTAATTATACTCAGGCCAACACCAACTTCACGAATCTCATCCACCGGCTCCATGCCAGGACCAAGGGGAACCCGAGCCTCGGCCTGTCACTCAACCAGCTCCCCTTTCTGCAGACCAAACTCCTCAGCCTAGCTTCCCACTTCAACCACAGTCATCAGCCGATATTCTCGACAAAGAGGAGCAAAAGCGTCTGACTAACCTAGAAGCCATTTCGATATCTAGTCATGAGTTGGGAGAAGGGCGTGACAAAGATTGGAATCTATCCAAGCTTAGACCCCTCGCCACACCCGCAAATATGACACAAAGAGGGCAATCCTTGGCAAATCAATCGTCTCGAGCACTTGAAGAACTGGAACATCGCCCTACTGAGCCTATTCGGGCGAGTACACTCGATCTGAGCATCTCATCGGCAGCCGACATAGAATTTGCCACTCTTAGGGTACAGCAACAGAAATACGCCCAGCTTCAGGTAGGAGGCGCTCATGGCAGCCCCAATATCAATCATGTCATACATCCGACACCAGAGGAGAGGCAGCCAGCGCATCAAAGTTCAAGCGTTGCAGATACCAACGGTGCAAGACCAAGCGAGGCCGCCTTCAACATGCCACAGCTACGTCCTGTGTTGCCGGGAGCTGAGCCACGTTCAAACCTGACGGAAGGTCCACGTAACCCTGAAGCACTCAAGGCTTCTCTTTCTCTGCCCCCGATTAGCTTCATGCTGGGGCAGGATGTGTGCAGCCAACCAGCTTCTCAAGAATCTTTTGGCCAAGCGCCAACTCATACTAATTTACTTTCATTTCACCGAACTTCACCAATCCGCGCGACGCAAGCAAAACGAGCTGCGAACGCCACATCAACATTAGATAATCGATCACCCACCGTTCAATCATTCACACAATTGCCAGCTATTCAGCCGTCACCCAGCCGACCATCATCTACCTATCATCCCTCCCACTTCCTCCCTGAAGGTCCAAACTGCGACTCCCTCGGTATTCGAGCAAGCGCTTCAACTACATCAATTAATGAGAATCCTATTACTAGCCCTAGCATATCTACGCTACATCTAGGTAGTGTGAACGCGACACGGTTTCCTCGTGACCTCGGTGTAGCTTACCCGAAGGGTGATTGGAATAAGCTTCCTCGCGATTTAACCGACTATCTGGAGAAATATCAACGAGACAACAATCTTAGTATTGGCACCAAAGGGCTTCGGGTAGCATCGGGGTATTACGTATGTCCATTCTGTGAGGTTTCGAAGAGGAAGCCCTACGTGCTCGTTGGTCCTTTCTCGAGCCACTTGGCACACCACTGGGCTACATTGACGAACAGTCCTGCTATGTCAAGCAGTTCTGGGTGTTAATACATGCCTTCTAGGGCTACAATGTAATATTGGGATTATAATTTCTTGATCGATATTGGACTCGCTCCTTCGCCGGTAGTACCGGTCTGGCGTAAGATCGTACTCCTAGGGCAATATAAATTGTAATAGAATTGAATGACAAGCGGATAATTCATTTCACATAAAGAAATCATCTTTGTGCCCCGCAGCTCCTCCGGTAATTCCTCGCCAGCAGGCATCGAGTACTATTTTATCCATCTATAATTGAATTTGACTCATTCTTGGACTAAAATGACAAATTGCCTCGTTTTATGAGCTTCCTTCCTGGCGAGTTGTTTGATTTATCTCGTATCTACTCAAAGCGGAAATTGGTGGGGCTGGCTTATTGTAGCTTTTTATTGACTATCTTAATGATAATTGATCTACTAACTGAGCCCGTGATGTTGTCCGGTCGATATTAAATACGACGCGGGAAATGAGGGGGTCTTCGACTTCCCGGGCCAGCGAGCTCAAGCGACCTCTGTAGCTTCGGCTGCTCAGATAACACTAGTGGCCATCAGCTGCTCGACCTCTTCGGCCCTCCTAGACCCTTGACGTATGGGACCTCAATCTAAGCTGCGTGACCGACCTCTGCAGTTGCACACTACCCAGAGAACTTCCTCCTTCTGCTGCTTCAACTGCTGTTTGGAATACTACCGAGCCCAATAGCTTTGTATCCTTGCCTCGAGACAACACAGACATGATGGCAGAGTCGAAATGGTATAGAACTTGGCTGGAGACTGTGGAAGGAGGTGATTACCCCTCTCGCAAAGCAGCGTCCTGTCTGCCTTGAAGGCTTCTCCCGCGAGGGTTTTGAGGAAAACAGTCGTCCCACTTTCAACCCATACCCCGAGGTGTCGCGTTGATGAAATCAGTCAAGTCAAGGTTTGATTCTGGAGTAGCAGGGGACATATCGCTCTCGCAGTGTGGAACAGTCGACAGAACCGATTCCGATGGAGACAGGAACCCTGCCGTCGTTAACGGTCGAGGGTCGGTAGCACGCAAAGATTGGACCGTCTGGAGCATTCGGGCAGTCGGTAAAAAATCTTCGTCGTCGTCGTCGTTTTCTGGAATAGCCAGAGTAAGCGAGGGATCGATTGAGACGATGCCTCGGCCGCACGTTTGCTCAATATCAGACAGTCGAATCAGCTGTGGCTCACATTGTCGAAATCCGTTGCTGGAAGCTTTCGCAGCCTTGGGAGGCGAGCAGAATCGCTTGCTGGGATCGCATTGACTGCCCTGCAAGAACGACATGGGAAGAGCGCGCTTTCGGTGTTTAGCGTATTTATTCGTATGTCGGGATTGATCTGCTTTGTGGGACAAGTCCGCAAGAGCGGGCAGGTCTGCAGGTTGAGGTGGGATTGGAGAAGAAGGTTGCACGGCGTCGTGTGCTAGTTCTATGGTGCCGAAGGAGAGATTTTCGTAGCCATGTTTGACTTTGAACTGCGCAAGCGCGAGACGAATCTGTAGTTGGCGAGCGACCTTTCCGACACGCCAAAGGTTAAGTCAACACAAATTGCTTGTTTGAGCCTATTGCTATGTCTCGGACCAAGTGCTACTCTCCTGGATTAAAGATCCGAAGCATGGAATCGCTTGCCCTCCTGGACTTACCTTGCTTAATTCTGCGCGCTTGAGGACACTGTCAACTACCTCCCGAGGACTCTTCTGCGGCGACGGCATGGCCATTTGCTATTCCAGCCGTATCCAACGCCTCCCTTATTCGTGGCATTGCAAGAGCTTGGGCTGGGACGGCAATGGTTTTGTCGTGTCTAGATGCGATAGCTTGCTGGAAATGATGAAGTGCAGACGGTAGGGGGCGATGGAAAGTAGGCGCGCCAGTGTGAACAAAAGGCATACTGCGAGCTGGTGTGTCACGTGCAAACCAAGGATCTCATGACGCAGGCTACAGTATTGCGAAGGCCAGTTAGTTCGGAACTTGACCTTGCCCCAAGTCCGTAGCACAATCTGCAGGATATGCCACACCTCATCTGTCATTCTATCAAAAGTAGTTCTTCTCATCTCTTCCCTAAATATACAACTGTTGAGAAACATTGGGGCTCCGTTGCTAGCCGCAACGAACGTTCGTCTTTTGCGCGACAACAACTGTGTCAGTCCGTGGGATTTGCATCCTTACTGACCTTTGAAATCCCTGCAGTCTGTAAGTATTTTCGTAACAACTACATCTAGTTAAGTGGCTCCCTGCCCGGTATGCATAAGGTGCCGTAGCAGACCCAAAGACATACAAGGATAAGTCTCTGTCAGTATCCACAGTAACTTCGCTCCTCACACGGCTATAAAAGGGGCACAGGCTCTGCGCAGGATTTGCCCTACCATTGTTGCCAATGTTCCACCCGTGTCCGCTCGTCCTTTTGTTATTCGGCCCCCAGTCGCCGCCAACACGCGGCACCAAGGTGCGCTCAACTACACAATGCCACGCAACGAGTACTGATAGGCATTACAGCTGCACGCGCCGCGCACCGCAAAAAGGTTTGCTCCTATCCTACTGTTCTTTCCAGTCTGGATCGCAACCATCTTGGCATGGCTAGTACCAACATCGTCGCTTGGGAAGATCCCCTCGCCAACAAACACGAGTCAGTCTGGGACGAGACAGCGAGGAAGTTCTGGTCCAATTTTGATCAACAGCAGAATGCTGACCAGGCCGCAACTGAGTTGGAGTTTAATCGTGCCGCGACGGGCCTCAGGGCTAAGCTTGCCGACTTGGCCGAACGTCGGGATCAACTCAGCGATGCTCAACAGCAGCTTGCCGAGGAGCTCGCCAAGACTAACGCGCAACTTGCCTCAGTTGTTGATTCATTCCAAAAAAGAGCGGATGAATTAAATCGTCTCGAGCAAACATATCGCGACAGACAACAGGCGTCCGTTGAGACGTGTGAAAAGGTGGCCGAGACCATGCGGAGGTTTTTTCGGGAAAAGAAAGGCGCAGGTCCAGACGAGGAGGTAACCGATCAGTCTGATCCGACTCGACTCACACCTCTCTCGACAACACATCTAAATCGGCCAGTCGTGAACGGGACTCCAGAGCGAGCGATCGAGGGCGTACGGCCGACAACGAACGAGACGACTACGAATGGCATCGCTGCCGCGGACGAGACGCCCTTGGAGGGCATCGAATATCAACATGAGGATCAGACCAGAGAAAATTCTGTCGATGCCACTATAAACGTTATCGACGCCGATGGAAAAGTGATCGGCCCGCTAAAGCGTGTTGAGTCCCTGAACGAACGGGTTCAACGCATCATCAAACTCATGATCCAAAGGCCCGTTAAGATCCGCCGCGGTCGGCCTTTCAATGATGCGCATCTTGCCGCTATCTACAACACGGGAACCAAGCACGTCAAATGGCTGTCTTGCATGATCCAGGCCACTGGTCAGATTCAATCCAAGCGATGCCAATTCTGCGAAAAGGATCAGGGCCCTTTTCAAGACTGTATCATGGTGGGTGTTGAGTCATTCCATAGATGCGGCAACTGTGAATGGAGTCGACAGGGCTGTCATGGTGCGTCAGAAGATACTATGCAACGGTCCAAGTCACGTAGAAAGGCGAGGATGTCACATGGCGAGACTCTAGCTCCTGGAGAGACGGAGGTTTCCCCAGGAAAGGCGAATAGCGCAACACAGGGGAGGAGGAACGCTCCCGGAATGGAGAGGATGCCGGTTGTGGAGATGAATGATTCACTGTCGGAAATGAGACACGGCTGGCGATCGGAGCTAGCTGGACAAACCAGGAGTATCGAGAATGCTCGAGACGTCGTCGAGGTGAGAGTTGCGCAGGAGACGATGGCAGTCCTTCAAGACCGAGATCGAGCAGAAGCCCGGGTTCCTACCACTATGTCTCAAAATGAGGAAATCCAGCTGCGTCGGCAAGGGAATGGGGTCTCTTCATGTTCGCCTAGTTCCCGATTCATTCACTCCCGCCAACCACCACAGCCAGGCGTTATTCAGCCAAGCATTGAAGTGGACACAACGACGAAGGGACACCCCGTTCCTACCAGCAATCTGATAGTCCGAGAACCTCAGCAGATTCCCATGCGTCAAGAGCATCAGGTTGCGCCTAGTTTTGCCCCTGCCAACGCCCGAAATAGGGCTGCCTCGATCGATCACTCGACTCCGACCCATATATCGATCAATTCGTCACAGTCGTCTGAGGATGCTGTTGAACCGTTGGAAGAAATTACACAGGAGACTCTCGAGCTTAAGCATGACGGTCTTGTGTACACCTTCCCCAGGTGCATGGAAGGTGTGCCGGTGGTCAAAATTGACGAGAACCACCCTTATTGGGATCCTAAATGGCCAAATATCAGGGGCTTGGTCGAGCCACGGCTGGCTGAGTGGCGCGAGAAACACCACGCCGTATCGACACGTGGCACAGATACAGGAGATTCGTCCAAGTACCACATCGTACAACAGGTCAACCGCGGCATCAAGATCCTCGAGTTCCTCGAAAAAGGCGATGTTAGCCCGTACCAGCTCCTTGCTAAGGACTACATGGTTGCTAGGAAGGGAGACATCTTCTCGTGGGAGACTCTGTTCCGACTCTCAGAGACTCTGTCGGAGTTGGCCAAGTTCGAGCTGGATATTAAGCCTGTCGAGTGGATTCGCCAGCGGCTTTACGAGCTCATCAAGGTCCAAGGCGCCAACTTCAATCTTTCCA
Source organism: Rugonectria rugulosa (assembly GCA_023509875.1). Classification (NCBI taxonomy): domain Eukaryota; kingdom Fungi; phylum Ascomycota; class Sordariomycetes; order Hypocreales; family Nectriaceae; genus Rugonectria; species Rugonectria rugulosa. Next base: position 14,742 of record JALNIO010000472.1, read on the forward strand.
AGACAATCTGCGGCTTTTATCGCGATGCTAAGCTTACTGCTCTCCGACAAAAACACGGTTTTAAAAACATTGGCCGGCCATCGAGCATAAAAATGGGTGGTGAGAATGGCAGTCCTAGCGATACGCGCCGGGCCTCCGAAAAGCGCAAGGACATGCATTCCGTCGCAACCAAGTCCCGTGACATGCCTCAGGCCAGTGAATCTCCTCTGGCGGCTCACATATCCTGCCCGCATGAAAATACTTTTGGCATACACTCCTACAAGCGTCCCAGGCGTCTCGATCCCGCAGTCGGACCGGTCCACGACCCGTTCCATGTCGAAGATTACTCGGACACTGACTCTCGGAGCGGTGTGGACATGAGTCCATGTGATTATCGGGTCTTCCAGGTGAAGACACGGCTATATACGAGCTCCAAACAAGTGACCCAGTATTGGTGTTGGCAAGAAGAAGACCGGTGCTTTGAGCACCAGGTTCTCAAGGACATGAAATGGAGTCTGCACCACGAGCCGATTGATTTTCATTTGAATCTCAACGAGATTTCGAAGATTGTATGGAGCATGGGGGTGTTGATGATTCACGTTATTATGAAAGTTGGAGGGTCTGTGTTGTCCAAAAAGGACGAACTCCCTCGAGGAGACATGATGGTATTGTTCAAACGTGAACGGACGATGCAGCGATTTCTGCACTTCTGTAGGGAGAAAAATATCCAGATATCGGAGGCGTCGGTGTAAGTGTTCTCACTCCTATCATATCACAGGAGAGCTTCCAGGGGCTAACCGTGGCAATAGTGACGAACTTAACTATAATTGGGAGACAATTCAGTCAGAGCAGCTTCTGGATGAGTATGAGGAGCCCACTGAAGAGCTGAGGATAAATACATAATTCCGGCGTACGTATTGTGAGTTGTGTACTGATTGTTATTCCTTGCTCGGTATTATACCCTAGTTAGTTTAGATATCAATCGTCAAGTTTGTTGTAATCATTGCAATAACTTTGAAGGATGAGGTAATGCTGTCGCAAGTCCAAGGACTCGAGTCTTGTTCATCGACTACCACGATGTAGGGCGTGCCACCGCCCTACATCCGACCGCGACCATGCAAGGCCGCCTTGCGCAGCCTCGCTCTTGGTCCTCCCAGTCTCCCCAAT
>JALNIO010000474.1:0-65129 GCA_023509875.1 Rugonectria rugulosa
CGTAAGGATATTTTGCCATGTTGAGATTGAAATTTGCAAGTATGCCTATTTGCATATTCTTGCAGTTTGAAGGAGCCTATAGATTTGCGCTAAGTACATACGGTAATAATAAGGCTAAATTGATCTTCATTTTTAGGAAAAGAATTTCCCTCCTTTACTTCCCAGCTGCACCACAGTGATCATCGTTGCTTCCACCATGAGCCTCCCTCTTCTTTTACCAAACGAACCGCCTATCCGACACGCAGATTGTTGTCTCAGCTTGTCACACAAGTTCTTGGAGGTTCTAACAAATATCATCTCCAAGAAATGCACTCCCAGTCGCAAGCAGACAATCCTCTCGGTTGGCAGTGGTACCGGCTTGCTGGAAGCGTTGCTCCTTAAACACATTGAATCACAGTCAAACGATCACAAAGATAACCTCCTCGAAAATCTCAGTATCGAAGGCGTTGAAGTTGAGCCACCGGTGTCTAAACCTCACCTGAACAAATATCTACCGGAGCACGTCAGCAGCACAGTTCGCGGCACATGGGAGTTATCGCCGAGAATACGAGACGACGACGTCTACGCAATCATCTTCACCTACCCGCGCCAAAAAGCCTTGGTCTCTCGATACGTACAGGCGGCTACTCAGCCGGACTCCGGCATTGACCTGGCAGTCTGGTTAGGTCCAGCGGCGGACTGGGACGAGTTTGAGCCCTGCTTCCGGCGAGATGACGAGGTTGGCGAGAGACAGTTTGTGCTGGAAGAGCTTTTGAAGGGAGATGAGGCGGGTATTGGGGAATATGAGATGATGGCTATATTCGGTAGATGAGTGCTTTGCAATATTTACCACAGAATTAATATGTATCTTATCTTTAGTGGATTCTTGATTCAAATGTATAGTACCTATATCTGGAAGACAACTAACTGGCCCTATAAAGCAAGCGTATGCACTCTACACACGGCAAAGACGCCCATTCTGAGTAGGAACGCCTTCAATCTGGTCGGTAATATACCACCGATCACTTCCAACAGCTTGAAGGGCATAAAAGAGACCCGTAGGATCAACATTATCCTTGATCCCAAGAAGACGCTGATACTTGGCCGTCCCGTAAAGAGACTGCTTAAAGTTGGGCTCAGTAGGATCACCCTCAGAAGCGTACGCACCGCTGTTGGGAGCAGCTTCCCTCCAGGGCTTCATCCACGCGTTGGTCAGCAACCTGCTCCTCTGGGCAATGACGTCCCACGAGCTGCCCTCGTCCCAGTTGATGACGGAAATGGCCCATAGGGCGGCGTCACGCCAGGCCGGATTGACGGCGTTGTCGGGATGGGGACCGGGGCCGCTGGTGATGCCGAAGCCAATGACTTGGCCGCCCTTGTCGGAGAGGCCCTTGAGCGCGTTGAAGGTGGCGTTGAACTTGGCCGGGTTGACAAAGTTTTCCCTGAATCTGTCAGTATCGGGGCATGATTCGAGCAGAACAAATAGAGATGCTTACTTGGGGAAGAGACGGCCAGCAGTCTTAGAAATAGCACCGCCAACAGTCTCACGGGGGAACCCATCCTTCCAGGCAGGGTAGAAGCTGGAATGCTCTTCCTCGAGCGTAACATCAAGTTCAACGCCGAGGTCCTCGAATGTTTGAAGCAAGGGGGCAATAAGGGCCTTGAACTCAGTCAACCCTATACCAGGGGCAAACCACGGCACCATGCTGAATGTGAGAACATCTACAGTGTCATTACCAGTGTGCCAAATATTCCAATACTCATAGTTACCGGCCTCGTTGAAAGTAGGAACGAGCTTCAAGTACGCGCGAACAGCAAGCCAGAAGTTGTTGTAAGAGAGACTTTGGCCAGTGCTGAAATTGAAGGACATGACCGAGGCTTTGGTCTTGGGGTAGGCTTTTACGGTGTAGGACGTGACGACGCCGTAGGTACTGCCGCCGCCTCCACGGAGAGCCCAGAACAGATCGCAGTTTTGATCCTCGTCGGCGGTGATGTAGTGGCCATCAGCGGTAACGACTTCAATGCTAAGAACCTGGAGAAAATTATTAGCATCATATTTGAAACATAGGGATGAATTTGACCAAATAGTTACCTGATCAGCACCCATTCCATGCTTGGTGGACATGGGAGAGTGACCGCCACCAGCAAGATAACCACCAGCGTATCCAACACTAAGACCTTCGCCACCAACAGCAGTAACGCCGTACTTTTCTGCAGTTTCGTACAGCTCTATGCCAACCACACCCGCGCCAACCTTGAGGGCAGGACCGCTGTAGTCGCTGGTCTTGTAGCTGTCGTAGAACTTGATGCTCTTGAACCGATGAGTCCAGATGGACAGGGCTCCAGCGCCCGCAGAGCGGCCGTTGAAGTCGTGGCCAGTGTTCTTGATGACCAGACGGAGGTTGAGAGCACGGGCAAAGTTGACAGCGAGCTGGATGTGGGCGACATTTTTGGCATCGACGACGTAGGATGGGTAGCCACCAATCTTGCAAGTACCGCTGGGTTTCTCACTGGGTTGGCAAGTGAGGCCTTCATAAACGGGCCACATGACCGAGGTAGGGTCGGCAATACTGTGGGATTGTCAGTACCTGTCTGTAGAAACACAAGAAGCAGGAAGCACGTACTGGAGAGAAGAGTTGCCCCATTGGTCGATGATATACTCGCATCGGCCCTCATTGTAAGATCCCGAGTTCTGATAGCAAGCAGCGCCGATGGGAATTGCTTTGATCAACGAACCACCAGTGACGAGGTCAAGAACTTTCCACGCCACCGAGCTCGGCCAAAGCGAGTCCCCGGGGAATGTTTTGCATTTGGGTGTAGAAGACAAACCGCGCTTCTTGCTTGCGGAGTTGTCACCAAAGTACAGCAGCGATACATGTGACAGCTCGAGATCAGTGAGGTTGACTAATGCGCTCTCACTCAACTGGTACTTTTCCTCGCTCAGGTAGTCCCCGGCCACAACATCAGATGGTTGGGCAATGTTGTGAGATGTGGCGTCTGGCGGGATGCATCAGTACATGTTCCTGCAGGTGTTTGCGTCCAACGTACCGACTTTCTTGCCATCCACAACAATTGTTTGGGCCACCACGTAGGAAGCAAGGAGTGATAGAGCACTCCCAAACAAGAAGTGTCTATCGAGCTGCATCGTGCTTACTGGTGGCTTGAGACGCAGGTCCTCGTTGAAGGAGGTGTAGTGTAGATGCGAAACGGGAAATGAGCGCTCCTGACCACGCAAGCCGTGTTCACTTTGGTGTGGTGGGCAAAGGGGCCAACGATCGACACTGTCACTAAGCGTTCAGGTACAGGAACTAGACTTAGGAATGGCGCTGAGGGGGGTGGATGAAGCTGATCGTGTGTGCTACGGTCGTATATAAGTTTCACCCAGGTAATTGCAATCCATAGAAGTTCAGGTGCGGTCTTTGATTATTGCAGGCATTGGGTTCACCAACACTACAATAGTATTAGTTTGAAGAGCTGAGAGCAGGGTCTTCTCGAAGCCAGTCTCACTCTGGTGGAGATGCATGAGAAGAGCAGCGTGCAGCCAACATCATGCATACTGGATTGTTCTGGCCCAAAAGCATCTTTTTTGGTGAGCCAAGGTCCAGCTGCGTACTGTGAGGATCACACATTGCTCCTCCGCATATGCCGCAGCTGGGCTACCCTTGTCGTGACTGCTGCTCGAGGACAGGAAGCGTCGGTCTAAATAGCTGCAGGGGAATTGACTCACGGTCTGGTATATGTACGAGGAAACGATCTGCAGGGTTCAGGGTTAACGGCCTACTCTAACGTAGTTTCACGTCCAATGCAACCGTTCAACTGTTATAGCCGCACCAAGACGGTGCGTCGTCCTGCTTCTGGGTTTCCTCCGGCCTTGGCCCAAAGCATACTACAGATACGCTGGACTCTTTCCGCGCGTGCAGTAGCCCATCGGCAAAGTCCTCGGACATGAGCTTTCAAGTCTGGAGTAGAGTTTTGTGGCGTTCCCTCGCTACCGAGTCGACAACCCTGACAACCTGAAAGCACGGCTAAATGTCCAGAACTGCAGCCGAGGATGCGTTAGTTCAGCCATCAGCCAGCTACTGTAGGTTAGTGTACATGCACCAAGGAGGGATTCTGATAGAATGCCAAGGATATCTTCCATGGCTTTTCTGTGAGCGAGTCAAGGACCAACACACCGTTTCATCGCCACATTCCCTCCTTCGCAGAGCAGACAGTTAACAGTCTCGACGGCAGCGGCGCTACAATGGCCAAGGAACGAAAAGGATGGTGGGGATAATATGAGAGCGAATAATTTCCCACTTGGTCTCGTTCAAATGCCGCAGCCCTAGAAGAACCCGTATGGGGATAGCTGCCGGTCCCCGGGAAATCTGCTTTCTGGGTGAGAGCCGACTTGCGGGGAAGAAAGCAACGGAGGATCTCTCACTCGTTGCGGGGAATGGGAGGCGACCAAATAGCTCATCGGCCCCGGGAAGATCTCTCTAACCTCAGACTCGAAAACAAGAGGATGCTCTTTTGATCGCCGATCCCTTTAATTTGTCAGACATCGAGATGAAAAAAACCCCTCGCTTCCAAAGACATGGGAAACTTTTGGCCAGAAGGGACCCTTGTCACCGTTAGCCAACGCGAAGGGTTTCGGCTTCTGTGTGGCTTGCACTGCCAGCGTAGCTGAGAGCATCCCAGGGTGAGTTGATTGGCCCCAAGGATCTAGCGGCAGAGGTGAAAGGGTCGTGGACTGGCCCGGGACAGGCGGGATTCGTATCCTTCGGGGACCCAGCCACTCCTTCCGGCTGCATTAGTGCCGGGCCGACGAGCATCACGGCCAGAGATTCCGGTAGCTGGGAAGCTGGCGGCCTTCTTTTCGACAGAGATTGGCTGTCTGGCGTTTGAACGTGTGGAAGAATGTCATCCATGGCTTGACCAAGAAGGCGGCGTCTGATGTTGGGCCGAAGCACCTGATCCGAGACGATGGAAGCTGGTAAAGAATCCTGAGACTTGTACTACTCCGTACGTACTCCGTAATTTAGTGTCTGTCATCAGACAGTGGCGTCTGACAGTTCCTCGGATTCTACCGAACGAAAACCGTCATTCGATGGCTTGGAGTTGATTGGGAACCGGTCTGTCATCTGGCTTGAGCCTAACCTGTTTGACCACGGCAGTCTTTGTCATAGTCTTGTCGAGTTGGTAGCGGCCATGACCCCAAGATGACGTTCCATGCCATTTATTCAAGAACAGGACCTGCATTCTCGTTTATGGGTCACCTCTTCCCATCACATCCAAGTCGAATCAAGGGGTACCTGCATATACCTGTTACAGTGGATCACTTCCTCATCTGCAGACCAAGACTTTGCTCGTATATCGTCGATCAATCTTGAAGCGAGAATCTTTCCATTCCAAGTTGCCACGGTCCATGGGTTGATTGGGGTCTGGTGCTGATGATCCCCCTCGTCGCCCTCCTCTCTTCTGCCACTTCGAATACGTCGCGGACCTTGCACCAACGTCTGCGGAAGCTTCCAGCATGGCACTTCAGCGAGCCTTTGACTTGGCTTCCCACGTTGCTGTTGGCGGCACCAACGGTCTTCATAGCCGTTACGTACCCGTCGACAAGCTGGGGACAACGTCCATGCAGCAGAGTGCCATTGCCATCATCTTCTTTGTGACCTTTTTGGCGTTTTTCGTTTGGGCGGTCCGCATGTACTCACGATGGAGCTCGAAGCAGCTTGGGATCGGTAGGCTCTTGACATGGCCGTGTGTTTAGTCGGTGATTGTTAGCTAATTGCTTTTTAGATGACTGGCTGGCAACCGCTGCCATGGTACGCCGATCGAGCTTTTCTTTTTTGGCGATACAGTTCTGACTGATCATCTGCAGATCTTGTCTCTAGCCCTCGTCGGCCCCAACTACATGTGTATGTCCACGACTTCCTCCACCGATCAGATGGGAACCGTTCAGCTGACTTGTCTAGACTTCAAATACGACTTTGTTGGTTTCCGAACGAACGACCTCCCTCCAACGTACGATCCCAAGCCCGTCATGTTCTGGAACTGGATCATGCAGGTCCTATATAACCCGATCCTGGCCCTGGTCAAGTCCTCGGTGCTCATCTTCCTGTTGCGACTTGGCGGTCACCGACGGAGCATACGATGGGTCATCTACGGCCTAAACGCTTTCAACATTACGCTGATGATTGCCATCTTCGTCACGGTGATTTTCCAAACCATTCCCATCAAGGCGTTTTGGGACAGCTCAGTCAAAGCAAAACATCAGATCAACGCGGGGGCGTTTTATATATCGACGGCAATCATTACCATTGTTACTGATGTTCTTGTACTTTTGATTCCGTTTTGGGTCTTTCTTGGATTGAGAATGCGCATTGCTGCAAAGATTAGTCTGTTGGTGGTGTTTCTTGTGGGTGCAGTGCAAGTATCGTCGTCGGCTATACCCACGCCCTTGCTAACATGGTTCTCTAGTGTTACTATCGTCGGCATTGTTCGCGTCGTTGAGATTTGGAAAAAGCTTTACGTCAAGGGATACGACTCCAGAGGCACTCTCAGCGACACTTTGAGTTGCGTCGAGGTCAACCTGGCCATCATTGCATGCTGCGGCCCAGCTCTCCGGCCTCTTTTCAGAAAGATGTTTCCTGGCTTATTCTCGAACAAGAGCAGTAATGAGAGGGACTACAATACGCCCAGCAACTATGGTACCGGAAGCCATCGGGTTACAAACGCCAATTCATCCTTTGCTCTCAAGGATATGCACGTCAGCAGAACGCGGACGGAGATTCGGGGACATTCTCCAAACGAGAGTGAGGAGGAGATTATGACGTATAACGGGATCATTCGAACAACGGCGGTAAGTGATTCACTTGTATCTCTTCGATGCATTGCTGACAACCTATGTGCAGGTAGATGTCAAGTACGATCAGGCTACGTTGGATGACACCCAGTCAGGGAATGAGTTTTCAGAGCCACCGACAAAACGACAGCAGCTTTTTTCGAAGTGATCTGAGCCATCATCCGGTACGAACTGGTTTGGGTCTTAAAGGAGTCTTGAGATGAAGGCGTCAAATACAGGTATTCTAAGCGACTACGCTACATATTAGTAAATATAATTGTCACGCCATAAAGAAATAAAGGAGCTTATTGATATTTTCATTATTTACTGCCTTTTTCTGCCTAAACTGGGGTGCGTAAGTGTGTGAATTGCTAGAAGCCATGAACAACCACAGCCAGACTGGAAAATGTGGCAGACTTGCATACCCTATACCAATCATATTTTTTCTACATTCTTCTTCTCACCCTACGTCCTTATATAAGTTCTTAAAAAATGATCAGATATTATTTTCGATATGTTTTGATACTACTATTAACCGATATTTACCTCCATTTCTCCGCGTTCTCTGGTTCAATCATCTTCCCCAGTTTAGAATAGTGACCCGACCTTGTGATCTCACCTGGATCATAACGATATGTATGTAACATTTCGCAAGTGACGTAACTGACACCAGAGAAACAGACACTTATACCTGGTACTGGCCTCCTATAGACTAGAACCGCCTTTTCATACTCTTACCTCCGGAACATTGGAGAATCCGACTTCGGAGAGTTTCCGAGGTGATGAGACACGGGACGGGAGTGTTGGTCGCGATGATCCTTGAGATCCACCGTACCACAACATGGATGATGGCATTACTTGACCTTGGCTTGGTCTGTACTGCAAACTGAGATGGTTATTGTTTGTCTGTCGTTATTCCTTGGATTTGAACATCTAATTACGTCAAATGTGCAAGCCATAGAACATCCAAGTATGGCAGCCAGAAATAGAGACCTGACATCCTCCATCTCTAGACTACTCCGTACCAACTCACCGGATAAGGCTTAATCAAATCTTTATCTCTTGGCAAAACACAATACCTGGCTCCTGCCCTTGGCACAGCCGAGAGCCCTTGTACACCGCTGATAAGAAACTGACCAGTCCAAGGCCGTGTTTTTGCTCGCCTCTCAACCTCTGTCTCGGCTTCTTATCTCGAACTCAATGACAGCATCGCCCCAACGTCTTGGCCTTCGTGTGTCAATGCCCTTCTCGGACAGTGGCTGAGATTAACATGTTTGCCAAGACATGCAAAAATCTGGGTCGTGGCATCTGTGAATTGTAAAAAGGGGACGAGGGGAGGGGGGTATAAAGCATGGGTCTCTGCTCATCCTGGGAGAAAAAGAATTGCGGGCGCGCTGGATGCAAGATTGATACTCCCGAGGTCCTCTTTGCAGGTCCGGTTCATTGTATGAGAAACACGCCAAGAGGGCAATTAATCTGAACAGACGAGCTTTGCATCTTGAGCCACCATGTCGACCATCACTCCGGTCACCGAGTGGCCCGACTACAGCGTCGATCCGCAAGGAGGCGATCCCATCACCCAGGATCTCAACGCCCCGTATGACAAGGTGCGTGAGGATAGAGACAACCTCCATTACTCGGCGTAGACACTGACACCAGCTCTCATCTTCAGGGCGACCTGTGCTGGCTGCTGGTATGCACCATCCTCTGCTGGCAGATCACTCCCGCCATTGGCTTCCTCTATGCGGGAATGCACCGACAAAAATCGGCCCTGACAATGATTCTGCAATCGTTGTTTTGCGCATGTGCGTGCGGTATTCAGTTCTGGGTCTACGGCTATTCCTTGTACCAGTCGCGAACGACGAATCCAATCTTGGGCGACATGTCGCTGGCGGGTTTACATAATGTGCTTGCGTATCCGTCGCTGGCCAATACCGATATTCCAGACATTCTTTGTACGCGCAAACTTCTGCTATGGGTCGTTTGACTAGCTTGACTGACTTGAAGCTCTCAAGATGCTGCTTTTGGCTTCACCTTTGTGACGGCAACTGCCATGATCCTGGCTGGTGCCATGCTGGAGCGTGGTCGTCTCTGGCCAAGCATGGTCTTTCTGCTCTGCTGGACCACGTTTGTGTACTACATGTGAGTGTTTCCTGATCTAATTTGACGATAATGTGTCTAACAGTAATGTCCAGTTTGGCCTATTGGGAGTGGAATCCCAGTGGGTGGCTGTACAAGCTCGGCCTCTACGACTTTGCAGGATCGGGACCTGTGCACATTGCCAGCGGCTTTGGTGCTCTCGCATGGTCCATGATGCTTGGTCCTCGAATCAACGACAAGGGCACCGAGGAGAGAAAAGTTCACTATCGCCCTCACAATCCCCTCTTGATGTGCATCGGCACCGTCTTTATCTGGTTTGGCTGGTTCGCGTTCAATGGTGCGAGCACTGCCAACCTCAGTATTCGGTCCATCTACGTCGTTGTCAACACCAACTTTGCCGCCTGTGGTGGAGGTATTGGCTGGGTTCTTCTCGACTATATCTACACCAAGAAGTTCAGTCTGGTGGGCTTCTGTTCCGGTATCATTTCTGGCCTTGTTGGAATTACGCCAGCTGCTGGCTATGGTGAGTGATGCTGCGACTGATATAACGATAATATACTAACATTGTCAGTTCCCGTCTACGTTTCGGCTCTCATCGGTTTCCTTACCTCGATCGTGTGCTTCTACGCCGCCAAGTACAAGCATCTCCTCTCCGTTGACGACGGCCTCGACATCTTTGCCATCCACGGAGTCGGTGGCTACTTCGGTGACATCCTCACCGGTCTCTTCGCAGCCCAATTCGTCCCTGCCCTCGACGGAGTCAGCGGCGATACTTATGCTGGTGGTTGGTGGAATCACCACTGGCGTCAACTCGGTCTTCAACTGGCCGGTGCCACGACATGCGCTGCTTGGTCATTCTTTGTCTCGTGCATTCTGCTGTTTGTCATCAACAAGATCCCTGGTCTGCACCTTCGAGCCAGTGAAGAGAAGGAAACGCGTGGTCTTGACTTTGCCTATCTTTCTGATGTGGATTGGGAGATGATGGCGAGTGGCCATACTATGGTCATGACTGATGGTCTTTCCAATTCGCGGGGATCGGGCTCAATCTCGGCACCTGTGCCAATGACTGAGGAGACCAAGAAGGATTAGAATGCGTGATTATACCAATTTGCGTGCTTTTTCTGGTACTAGAGGATTGTATTTTACTTGTAGCGGATCTCTTGAATTAAATATCTTATTATCCTCGATTCTTTCATGTTCCCAAGTATAGATACAGTTGTTTTATGCTTAAATCTTTTGAAGAGCCTCGCTACTGGTACTGTAGGGAGCCTAGTCCAACGATTGCTTCTTGATCTTTATCACTGCGTAGCAGATCCACGTGGCTTGATAAGAAAACGCTGTCCGGCGCTCCAGCGTTATGTAGGCAGCAAACCCAGCATATCTTGATAAGGTCTTGCAGTGCTACAGCGGTACTATGGTACCTGTCACAGTATCTTTCGGCCCTAAGAGCCTCCGTTTCTTACTGCTCTCATACAGAACACATGCCGAATGTCCCGGCCGTCTCCGGATCTGCTCTGGATACCCGATCATCTCCCCTCATCTGAGCTGCCTCTGTCCTACCGGCCGGCCTCTGAACTGTACATACCGCCACGTAGCTGCTGCCGCTGCTCCCTTGCATCACGGACCACGGGAACAACCCCTCATGTCTCACCTCAACCTGTACGGCCGCGTCATGAACAATGCTGTTGTTATCATCACACATGAAGGTGGGGTGTTATGCCGCCCTCAAAGATTATCTAGATGTGGTTAGCATATCACAACACACCGGCAAGGATCAGCCACTCGTGCGTGTCGGCGGCGTTTTCTTTATCTCGCCTTGAACCAATTGCTTTGCCCTCCGGTCGCTGATCTCGAGGAGCCCGCTCTCCCGCTACCCCGCGTTTTGATGACGAGCCGCTAGGCTTGGGGCAGCAAGTCGGTGCCGTCCCTGGGTGTCATTGCCGGTGGTTCTCATAAAATGTCCTATTTGAGAGTCGATTAACGGACGGCGTCAACGTATGGTGGTCATCCGCATCGTGTGCTGCTATTCAAGGCACATATGGCTATCTTGTGTCTGTCTGAAAGAGCCATATCATCATCGTGAATGGATCGAATAACCTAATAAATACTCTCATCTTTCAAGTGTCGTCTAGTCTGTCTCGATGCATCCCCGCCTCCAATTTTATCCCCGCTGACCATCTTCTGTCCTCTGCCTCCGCCAAGCTACCCCAGACCATGTCTACTCTCGCGAATATCGCCCAGATAGGTCTCGGGCCCGCGTTTGTTGGCCTGTTTCTGACAGTGGGCGTTTTCTCGGCCATTGTGCACCTTTTGCTCAGTAACAGAAAGCTGCGGAATCGATTATCGGATCTCACTCCTTCAGCAAAAGAGGACCAGTCAAAGAGGCTACAGGAAGCCGAGTATGTTCGAGTCTTCCCTCCGTCACAAAGATCAGAGCTTTCTGGTCTAGTGTCTATCGATGCCGTCGATCTTTCCAAGGCGCCCAAGTCGGCGATCCTCAAGTTTAACGAGGACTATCGCACTGCTGATGCCTCTCGATATGTCTTCACCGGCTATAGCGTTGGAGAGATTCGAACCCTAGGGGATTTCCCTGACTATGCAAGGCTTTCAGGAGTTCCTTTGCCGTCACCGCTGCCAAACTTCAATATCGACAAAGCGGTTCCCAGGCCTTATAGACCTTTTCGATGGGCCTACCACCAGACCATGTGTATGTGTACAGTTTCATGACCTCTGGAGATTGACTGACTTGCTGTAGCCTTCAAGAAGATGGAGCCCGACTTTTGGGTCGAATTAGAAAACACATATCAACAAAGACTCACGGAACGTCAAGCTCTGTACAGAGAACACGGCAAAAAGGTCCTGCACGCCATGCCTGGCTCCGAGCTTGCATGCAAAGAGCTTATGGAAATGGTTCTGCAATTCATCTGCACCCGATATCCCAATCAGTTTCAGCTCAATGGAAACATCTTTGTCAACAACATTCTCAACACAAAGACTGATCTCAGCAAGACTGATCCCCTTCTCGTTCTTCTGGAACATGTACCTGAAGACTTTGCCATCACTCTCCGAGATCCCGAGACTGGACGTTATAATTTCAGAGCTGGTATCATCTGCTCATCGGTTGGGTGGAATCTGCAGGAGAAGATGGGCCTCAGCTTGGCTGCCATTCATAAGATTGTCCCCGACTACAAGGAGAAGATGGAGTTTAGCATGGACAGGTAAGACAAGCCGATTCTATAGCTTGAACGCCACTAACCCGACTCGAGATTCTTCACCAAGATGGCGCCCAACAGCCCCATCCAAAGAGGATCATGGGGTATCGAGATTGGGCAACCTCTGTTCTTGCAAGCTGATCACCCTGCGTGGAAACACCGTGAGACGCAGAGCCCATCTTTGACACCAGAAGAACTGCATTTGCGAGTCGACTGGCAAACCTTGCGCCGACTCCCGCTGTCTGGTGGCATCGTGTTCAACTTCAAGGCTCTCTTCACCCCTATCACCGAGTTTAAAGACGAGTCGTACATTCCCTCCATCGTATTGAAAGTCCTCAACGAGGGCAAAGAAAACCTTATGAAGTACAAGGGCACTTGGCATGTGGAACATGTTGCCAAGCCTACGCTGGCCGAGTATGAGCGGTATCAGATCGAACAGGGTTTGATTGAGAAGGACTGGCAGGTTCGGACTTTGGATGAGAATCCTTTCTTCCCTGGATGGGAACGAAAGTGGATTGTTTCATAACCTGCAGTTGTAGAGCCTGTAGCATAGCCTTCAGTGTTGTGAGAATTTTCTGCAGCGTTGAGCGAGTAGGAAAGTGGCTTTAGTGATGATCAATGAGATTATGGATTCTAATGGATGACTTTTGTGTTCTGGGGCCGAGACGTAGGGACTGGACTTGAATCAAGTCGACCTATCATAAGTGTAGATCAGGAAAGGTGTAGAAGTACAATGATGAGATAGGATCAAGGTATTTTATTGAAAGACTTTGCTCTATCCCATGATGGTTTCCCAACCATGTTCTATCATGATATCCATCCAAAAGACAGACTCATCAGATCCCACAGGAAATTCCCCTCCTGAGCTAGTCGAAGAGAGGGCATCCATCTTTCTCCAAATCTCCTTGACCACGTGTATACACTGTTTATGAGGTTTTGGAGGGAGGAGATGGGACAAGGTCTCTAGGCGGCCCATGACCATGCCTCGCGCTCGCAAAACTTCAACGGCCCGAAGAGACATTTCTGGAACAAGCCCGCTGTCCGAGACGGACGCATAGTCTTGGTGAGTGCACTGCTCCAAGTGCTCTTTATCAGCAGCTCGTGGTTTGTGTGGCACCCGTAATTCGCTCCCACAAGCCACGAGGAGGAATGGCTGGAATGCCCGGGTTCCAGACTCCACCGGAATTTGTTGAAAGAGATTCAAAATGTTGAGAGTAAACACTGTCAACCAGCTGCCAAGGTCGTGTCGTGCTATATTCTGGGAGGAATATCCTCGGTCGTTGTCCCACGGACTGACATGCCTGCCAACACGCTCGAAGAGCGGACGTATATCCTCTCCTAAATCTGACGTGGGAGACTGCAGTCTTTGCCAGAGGATGTCTGGGAAGATGCGATATATTTGTAAGAGACCTACCAGTCTGTACACTTGAGCCAGTTTGACAAGATGCTGCACGCTCGTGTTGTGATCATCTGGGTTGATGATGCGATCCTCAGGCGGAAGAGAAACTTGCAGAAGCCGTCCCTCCAACTCAAAGGCTTTGATGATGCTATTTTGCAATCGGTCTACGTGGCCTTGGGTAATCGTCACAGGCAACCGAGCCTGTTGTCTTTGCGAGCGAACGAGGCGGCCAATGTCGCACAGTGTTCTTTGGACTTCATGTCCCACGCCAGTCCAGGGATGAGGCGCTTGCATCTCCATCGAGGGCCCTTGAACTGGGCCTAGCCTGTACTTGAGTCAGTATACTGCATAGTGGTTTCATGTCGGCATCATGGCCACTTACAATGGATTCGCCCACATCTGGTAGGAGCCCATCTTGAAGTCATCAACCACAAAGGATAGCAACATCTGCCAGTACACCAAAGACTCGTGGAAGAACCGAAAGTTGTTGCTACTTTCGAGAAAGTACTCCTTGGCCACTGCTCGTTGCATCCGGTTCTGGAAGGAATTGAATAACGAGACACCACTATCCGTCGGATCATGCCAACTGGACGAAGCCCCTATCATGAGCAACGCCAATAGCGAAGTTTCGTCACAGTCCTCGCTCGCCATCAATATGTCGATGGAATCTTGGCGATGCTGCTTCCCTATCGGCCCGAGACAAGGATAGAGACTCTCGAGCCCCGTTGCGGCCATGCTCTGCATTGCGCTGAAGATGACGCGCGAGTGCGTCCAGAGACGGGCAACAAGGGACCGGAAAGGGTTCATGCCTCCATCATACACGGAGAAGATTCCTGCCGTTTCTTGAAAGTAATAGTCGGATAAGAGAGTGGAAGTGTCAGTGAGGCCAGGCAGAATTGGGGGAATGACTGTGGATGGGTCGGTTTCTTCAAGAGTTTGCGACTGCTCAATGATATCTTTGTTTGGGTAGTTTAATGCGAGTAGCTCAGTATCATTGTCTGGTAGCTCAGCGTGAGGGGTAGGGTCATGGACAGATTCAGTTAGAGGGTGAAGCCAGGAGCATGTTGAAGACCTTCGTTCTTTGGTGGTACTTTGCGATACAGAATCCGAGGGCGAATGCGACCTGGGAAAGCCGAAGGCTTCCAAGTCACCGATCCAATCGCTGATATTAATATCGGTGCCATTGACATGATGATTATCCGGGGAGATTAATTCGTTGGCAAAACTCGTAATGTCTGCTTCGGTAATGGACAGGAGAGGGTTTGCTCTCGCTGGGTCTACAGAGGATTTGGCCGGGCTAAGTAGTTGTGTCTCTTGATTCATCTCTTGCCGTGAGGAATTGCTTTCAGAGTTTTCCGAGAGAAACTCGTGTTTTCGTGACCATCGTATGGGTTTCTGGTAACCAGGACAGGTTGCCTTGGCTCGTACACAGCGACCGCAAGCGGGCCGTTTCTCGTCGCATTTCATCTAATGGAGTGATTAGAACATATTATAGTATTGTATAGCAGCAAATAAACTTGAATAAAATGAACTTGGCATCAAAAAATTATTGTTCGCTCTCACTTACATGCTGACCTTTGCATCTGGCACACCCCCCTCGAGATCGCGATATGCGGCCCATGGCTGAGGATTATGTCATCAAATCCTCCGAACCCTGCAATCGAGCTATGCACCCCGGATGGATGAATAAGGAACTCGTACGACTGGAAAGACGAAAAGAACCCGTCAACGTCGTCCTTATCAGCCTTGGTAGCAAGCTGTTGCAGGCGCTCACGATAGGAAATCACTGCCCCCCAGGAACAAGCCCGGGCCGAAGCTCTCACCAAGTTGGCTCTATCAGGCACAGATAACAGGGGCGGGCTTCAGGGCGTCCAGGTATCCCACGACGATAATCCTCTGACCTGTGACTGGCCCGGTATCGCGGCGTCTGCTCCGCCCGCTATCTCCCCCGCTCTGTTCGGTCCACACCAAAGCTGGGGTCTTTGCATAGAGACCATTCCGGATCGGGTTTGCTTTGCCGGCGGGAGGTCAGATGGTATCTGGGGGATCTTGGGATTGTCTGACGATGGCGATGGGTTTGTGGCCAGATGTTTGGGCTGTCCCTGGCTTTGATGCTAGGAGCACGCCGTGTAGAGATGGGATTGAGCAGGATATATAAGTTCTAGCAAGAAACCAAGGGATTGACGGTGGTTTTTGGGCAGTGCTCACCGGACATGATCAACACATCGAAGGACTGGTTCCTGAGCTCCGACATCTGATCGGCCTAGGCGGCGTAGCTTCCGCGTTGTCAGTTAGCAGTGTCTGCTCTAAATGCTGGATGGTTTCACTGTACAAGTATCCTTCCGCGACCCGGACCTAGGTACTTAATGTGCCATGCTTGGCTGAGGGACGCGGGAGACGGGGCGTATTTGCAGTGCGGTTGTCCGGCTTGTCGCTGCCCCCTACGCATTGAAATTGTCCACCAGGGTCGGCTTCCATACGCGATTATCACTGACGACCAGGGCGAGCGAGCGAGCGACCGTTATGACATTTGCGACAATTGCCAGGGAATTATTCCGGACCAACATCGAATACAAAGGAAGCCGTTAACATGGACATGCCCTCATCAACCCATTCACGTCGTGGGGACGGCATTTGCTCCGTCCGCATTAGCAGGACAGCCACGGACGCCGCCTCCGTCTTGCAGCAGAGCGTCGCAACACTTTATACCTGCATTGAAAAGAAGATGACACAATATCGACAAGGACCAGACTCTATTCCGGTAGGTAGCACTGTTTTCCTTGGCCTGTCATCCATGAATAGGGTGTCGTTCGCTTGAAATGCCCCCCTATCCTGCACTCTGCAGTGTCACGCCCGGAAGCCTCGGGGCTGTTGGCCGTCTGCGTTTCGTATTCATGTTTGAAGCCAATTACAGTGCATTCAAGTAATTTCTATACCCTCAACACCATCACGACTATCCCAGTCTAATCCTCATACGTGACCCGACAACAACGCAAGGTAACCGAGAAACACTGCACATCAGCATGACCGGCAGAAAAGCCCCCCCGGCAAAGGCAGTGCCGCATGCAAGATGTCTTCGTTTCGAGGAAGAGCACGGCACATGGACCGTCTTCTACAAAAGTAGGCCGCCACGAAGCCCTCCCTTAGCTCCCCCTCCGTAGTGTGCAAGTGTGCCCCCTTCCAAAGAAGATGGATGCCGAGATCGACGAACAAAGTCCGGCCGCTTATCAATGCTACCCTCTGTTGGCCTCAGTTTCTCAATGGGGGCTAGGCCACTACAAGACGCCGTTGCTTGGCCTCAAAGCCCTGCATTTCCCCGCATTACCACATATCCTGGCACAGATTCTTTTCCTGCCTTTCAAGTTCCTCTTGATTATAACCCATCTTTCTGATTCATTCATCTTTGCTGCCTGGCATTGATCTTCATTGACAGTCTTGGCTCACGTCCGGGGTCGAGGAGTCTCAAGGCAACAAGGGTTTCACTTCTTCAGCTTTTAATTCACCCTCATCTCCGTGCCTCTTCTATTTATAACCTCTTATCTTCTCCGTCACTCCTCTCCACTCTTCTCTGCGTCATCCCCCGTTTACGTCTCCAATCTTCAATATCGTCGCGTTCCCAGGGGCGCAATAATGCCCAAGAGACAAACCACCAAGAACAGTTCCAGCGTCGGCGCATGTAAATCTAGAGCCGGCACGAATCCGCGATCCCGCTCCGGGTGTGTAACCTGCAAGGCGAAGCATGTATGGCTCCCAACGCGACATTGAGAGTGAGTCTGTGGCTGACACGGTAGCAAGACGAAATGTGACGAGACGAGACCCGAATGCTTGAGATGCACGCGCAAAGGGATCAAGTGCGGCGGATATTGGAGGGAGTTTAAATGGTCTTTCAAGCATCAGCCCGACTCGGGAGAATCGACACTGGATCTCCCTGATGTCGCCAGCATAAACGAATTCACTACCTTGATTGCCACTGGTCAAGATACGGAACCTGCCCCTCGAAGAACACGACACGGCGGCTCAATCTCAAGCGAAGTCAGTCTACCATCGACATCGAGCAGTACCGACGACAGCAGCACGACAGAAAGGACAGGAAGCTTGCCCCCGATCGTCGAACACGCCGAACAGTCTGTGGCACCAATCATCCCACGGTCCGAGATCATCTTGCCGACATGTAGCCCAAGTTTGACCAGTAACAGTCCAATTTTGGGCACCTCCATCACAATACATCCAGACGAAGAGCAAGATGTGGCTGCGTCCACTCTGATTCCTACAAACGTGTTCCCTGAAGTGCCGATGTACCTTACGACTCCCATCACCGACACGTCGTCTCTCCTCATCACCAATTGGTTCGAGCAAGTGTGCCCGGCGTGGTCAGGCTTTGACTCTCCTACGAATCTCAACCGACGATTGGCTACGGAGCTGTGGCATGAATCTCGATCGGTATTTGGCTGTCTTCAAAGCATGTCTGCTGCGTTTCTCTCAACACGACTGCCGCATATGAGACAGCCCGCAGTACGACTCATGCAGACTGCCACAGAGTCCATCCAGGCAGAGGTCAGGGCCATAAAGACAAGGGTGCACTTGGACACTGTCCCAACTGGGCTCTTGTTTTCTCTATTCTGTGTAGGCACCACCGTTTGCTGGATCGACACAACGCAACTAGGATTGCCCTTCTTCCGGGAAGCAAAACTCATCTTGGATCGCTTGAATCGCCGCCTTGCCGCGTACCACGAAAAGGACATTGAGATTATCCAATTCTTCAACAAATGCATGGCCTACTGTGAGATGCTTCTCGCCGTTGTCAGCGATTCTGGCCTCCCTGCTCTCGAACAGGCACCGGCGCAGCGCGAAGGTCCCAAGGAAAAGACCAACGGCGTTGATGGTGTTTTACACCCATGGACGGGTATTTCGACGACCACTTCTCGCTTGTTCGCCCAGTCGATAAAGCTCTGCCGCAGTTACCGTCGGAGATTGCGGCGACAAAGGCAAGAGGGCATAAGTTTCGACATTGCTGTGGAGGAGATTGGCGATGCGCAAAAGCTCGAGGAGGAATTACTCGAGCTGGAATTCCCCTCGAATTATACTAATGACGACACGGGGGATCACCGAACACCATATCTGCATCTAGCCAAGATTGCAGAGGCATATCAGCTAGGAGCTCTCCTGAATCTCTACCAAACGTTTCCGGAACTGGTATCCTTCAGACTGCCCATCAACTCGACGACTCTGTACGGTGGTGATGCCGCATGGGAGGAATGGATCATCCCCCTCAGTCTTCGGCTTGTGCGCGTCATGGAGCATATCCCTCCTTCATCGGGCAGTCGAGCTATTCAGCCCTTGCTGTACATATCAGCCAGCACTGGGCTCCGATACGATACCAACGCGCCTTTTGATCTTCTTGAGCTTCCCTGGAACTCGGGATTGGGATCCATGCAAGAGCAGCTTCGCCCCTCGTACGACGCCATGAACCCCTTGTCGCCAGAGACAATAAGCATGTCCCAGTCTTGCGCGTTAGCCCCGGGGCTGATCTCTCAGCTGTCACTCGACATTAGCAATGCACGCCACTTCATCATGGCCCGGCTGAGCATCTTGGAGAACACTTTGCCACCGAAGCCCGTCAAGGTAGCCAAGAAGCTCATCCGTGCCGTGTGGGATGCGTACGACAATGAGATGCCGGGGTGTACCACGGTTCACTGGGTTGATGTCATGGAGGACAACAATTTGCGCACCATGTTTGGATAGTTCGTTTCTATTACGTGTTTAATCTTTTAATGAGTTGATGTCGGCGTCTCTGTTTTGTGTCACTTATGGCCTGGGAGGGATTACGGTAGAAACGGAGAGTGCTTTCTGGATGGAATGGATGGTTACGATTTATTTTGGATATGGATACTTAGCGAGACTGGTTTATTGACTTTGAAAGTCTGTTTATCTTTACTGTTTCTACACGCGAATTTCGGCGTCTGCGCCAGCTGGCTTGTAGCTGTTCCTCTTTCCTGACCACCGGGCGCCTTACATCACGACTTGATCTTGTATAGGGTGAGCACGCCGAACAGGCGAGAACGCGACGTACTCTGGCTGTTCTTACGATGCATGGCTTCTTGAGTTTAGGTCGGGCCTTTCCGTAATAGCCAGGTCAGATCTTTGCGATGAGAATGGCACAGGCTGACTAGGGCAAGTCATCAGTAAATTTCTTGATGTGAACGCCATGAGAATGATACAAGCAGGCCTTGCCTTGGTATCATTCCAACGCCTTGAAGTGTAAAAGGCCTGTCGGTAGCCTCACTCATCACTAAACCATTTCCCAGAACATGAACTGTCACTAGATCCAGCGCGAAAAACAGTAGTTTTGAACATGGCTTTCGACTCAGGAGAAAAGGATTCCTAGATCCTCGACTTCGCTTCCAGTTCTTTCCGACCTCTTTCTTTTTCTAAGCTCCTGTTTTTCTGTCCGCTCTCTATTCTCCTTGATCAGTTCATTTCCTTGGGAAAAGGGTTGAACTGATAGTATTTCGCCCGTAGGTAGTGCCAGTCCACGTGTAGTAGTGACGAACTGGTTCAACTTTTCTTGACTTTTGAATGTGATAAAAGCAACATCTTCAGACATTATCCCGACAGACTGAGGAGAGTAGTTGAAGAACTGGCGGGCTAGTCTCATCCCTGAACTGATTGTAAATGGAAGTGGTCCTTGTCCTTGGGTACGGATTGTTGCGGTGAACGGATCCTGTATACTAGGAACCTGGTAACCTTGGTAAAGACACGAGCAATTCGGCCACATTCTTGTCGAAACTTAAGCTTCTCTTGGTTTTCGGGAATAAGAAGAGCATTCGCTAAAGCGCAGGTTGCCACGGCATCATCTCCGGCATTGTCAGCAGTACCAGCATTAAGATTCTCCTTACCCTTGCCAGGCCCAATATCTTTCCAGTGATATTCAAAGATCCGAAGCAAAGATACCAGCCCTGGGATAACTCCAACTGATGTTATGTCTTTGGCAATGTCACGAAGATCGACCCAGGCTGAAAAGAAGGACATAGTTCGAGGGAATGTTCCGGACAAGTATTCCCACTCAGCCGTCATTCCGTACCCGATTAACACTAGGTTTGTCTTCTTGTTGCAGCTTTGGATGAAATTTATGATGGCAGCCTCTAAGTCTTCAAGATTCACTTGTTGCTTTTGGCCGAAACGATGAGAGCGGCGAGTTGGCATGTCTCTGCCTCTAAGACGAACCAGATCATCTTGTTTTTCCTTGCTCATCTTGATATTGAGAGTCAAAGCTTGGATTCGGCTCTTGGTGTAAAAGTTTCGAAGACATGGCTGGCTGGTGCTGAGTGATGTAATATCCGTTTGAGATGAATATTCTTGTTCCAAAGTCTGAACATATGCGAGGCCGACTTGATGGAGGAAGCGGTCCTTTTCGCTTGTGATGGCAACATGCTCTGTGTCGATGGCGAGGAAAGATGAGTCCTTGAGAGCATTCAGTAGGCCTTGCATAGTTGTGATTCTCTTGCTAAAAAGGCCTTTGGAAGCCGGGTCATGTTGGAGTCGTTTGTACATGTTGTCTGAGGTCCAAGTTAGTGGGTTCATTTGTCCTTAAGGATGTGGCATCGAAAACCAGCTTAGGCCAGGAAGTGAGTCGTGGATCAAGCGAAGGATAGAAGAAAAGAGTGAGACGCTCTGAGATGGAGGCAGCTTGGGGCAGGGCGTATAAATAAGACAAAAGTCGAAGGATTTGTTGGGCTGAGTCTTCTACAAGGTTTGTAGGCTGCAGCGCATGACACATGGTGCATTCTCAACGCTTTCCTCTGTCTTTCAACTTTATCACTCTAACACTGGAACCCTGATGGCAACTTGGCAACGTCCTGAATCCGGCGCCGCTCACGGGCTTTGTCTCCTGCGTTCTTTGTGGTTGACTACAACGAAGCAAATTCGGTCCTATCCAAGCCCAAGCTGGGGAAGATGGGCCGATGAGATGTATCATAAGCTCGCTCTTCTTAAACTCATCATTGATTAAGCCACCTGGCTGGTTATTGTTCTATAGCTCTGCTGCAGTCCCACGCGCCATGCTACACTGCTCCTGCACTGTTCCGGCTAAAGCAGCAACGGCTCCGGCTCACGCATGAGAAAGGATGTCATCTGGGTCGAGATTCGGACTTTGTATTAGCTTGATTTTGTTTCATAAGTCTAGCTATGCTCGTTACATGATTTCCTTATGTTCCCTTTTCCCTTTTAAAAGTCGCTGTGCTTGCGCTGACCAACGTAAAATGCAAGACCAAAGTCGGTGGTGGTAAAGGTAATAGTTGATCCAGCAGGGAAGAAGAAAACGTCACCCTTTGTGGCGGTGACCTTTTGCTCCGTCTCATCTGTGATGGTGAAGTCGCCATCGAGAATAATCTTCATCTCATCGTACTTGTAGGTGTAGGTAAGAGGCTCGCCCTTTGTCAGGCGGTAGAGACCGGCCGAGATGGGCTTCTCGGGGTTGGTCTTGTCGCTGGAGAAGACGTCTCCGAGGTAGGCGTTGTCACCCGCGAGAAGAGGGATGTCAAACTTGGACTGAGCCTGAGCGTAGTATTGAAAGGCGGCAGGCATGATGGCGGTGATTGTGATGGTAACGTGGTTTGTTTGAAAGGTTGAGAAGACTAAGGATGATAAAGTAGAGGATGTGACTTGTAGACTCGAGTAAAGGTCAGAATGTATCGATAATGATTAGCAGACCCCGGACGAGGGGATAGGTCTCATATACTCAGAAACTGAAGCTATAGCTACATCCTATTTTCGCCCGTCTGAGTAATACCGTGAGATTATTTCCTCATCCAGCGTCCATTCACATCCAAACCGTCACTTGCTACTGCTTCTCGACCGAGTTACCGGCCCTCAAATGATTTCCAAGACGAGCCTAGCCGGTCTCCTTGGTTAAAATGCTCGCATCTCAGCCCCCCAAACCCCGCAAATGCTGATCAGCCGCGTTGGATTCCCTATCTCGGACATGGTTCCCGGTTGCGATCATTTTGCGGGGTATGCCATTTTGATAAACGTCAGTTGTCCCGAGAGAAGGGCCAATCGGTAATCTTGTCTGAGAGCAGCAGCGCAAGCCGCGGTACACAGCACAAGATAGCGGATGAATACGGGTTATACGCATCGAGCATAGTGGGGATTTGTCTGAGTTGGACAGAGGCACAGAGTCGTGAGGGTTTGATAACTATCGCAAGAGAGCCACAGGAGTTGGGTTGACATTTTGGACTTTATTCATATCCTCACTATCAATGACTCGCTATTGAGCTACTGACAAGTTCATTCGGTAGCTGACTTGTCGATCACTCTTTGAATTGTTTTCCCCTCGGCTGATCCATCATGGATGGCATTCTTGTTACCTCCCTCCAGCACAGGGCCATTGTCATACCAGCCGTGTTGCTCTTCATTGCATCAGGCGTCTTGTATTACTTGCGTCTAAACAATTACATCTCGTTACAAATTTTCGGACAGAAAAAAGTCAACAAGTCCAACTATCGAGCGAAAGCACTTGAGAAACCGGATAACTTCAAAACTCCAGTGCCGAGCCCATACCCCGGCTGGTCAATAAATGCCACCAAACCTCTACCATACCGCGCATTCCGATATGGCCCTAAGTACAATGTGACTATGGGTCTTCGAGCGATTCACCCCGATGAATGGATCGAACTGGACAACCAGTTTCCCAAATACCACGCCGAGAAGGCAGCTCGCATTAAGGAACGTGGAAGCAAATGCGTGGCAACCCATCCTGACGCCTACCCAGCTGCCATGGAGCTCCTGGAAGAGCTGACAAACTATCTCCCTGCTCGATATCCTTCCCTGTTCAAGCGCACTCCCGCTGGCATCGACAACCTCTGGTCCGGCGAGTCCTTTAATATTGTTGAAACTCCTCTCAAGGAGGATCCGATGGCCATCTGTGCACGACTCGTGCAAGACGATTTAGCTCTGATGATTGAGAGGCCTGACGGACAATACTACTTGCTTTCTGGCGCTATTCTCCTGGCTGGATTCTGGAGGTTGTCTGACAAATACGGCATGTCCCTTGCGGATATTCACTACTCTGGCGACGTCCCTCACTTCAAGGAGAAGTTGGAGACGGGGATGATGAAGTTCTTCAAACGCCTTCGCCCAGAGACGTACTACTCCCGCAACAACTACTTCATCCAGGTCGACGACGCTCTGGCTTGGAGCTGGAGCATTGGCAGCGAAGACGAGGCTACCGTCAGCTGGAGCACCGCTGAAAAGGACAAGCCCATAAACAACCACTGGTTCCGCTCCGAACGACAGTCCCTCCGGAGACTGCCCAAGACAGGAGCAGTGGCCTTTACGGTTCGCACGTATTTCATGCCAGTGACGGAGATGGCCCAGGAGGACTACGTACCTGGTCGTCTGGCCAGCGCTATCCGAAGCTGGGATGGTCCCGTGTCTGTGTACAAGGGCAAGGAAAAGTACGGAAATGTGCTGCTGGACTATCTGGACAATGAGCATGAGAAGCAGGTTGAAAATGGTCTGCAGCTGGATAAGGAGGATGAGGTTAGGAAATACCCGTGGTAATTGCTAGGCAGATGACGAAGGAAATGTGCGATGAGAAAAGTTGTTTACGAGTTTCATTGGTTGCCTAAAAATACAATATTTTTGGTGTATAAATCAGATCTTAGATCAGCACTTCTCAAAACATGCTCATAGTGATCATCTCATGTAGTCTCTCTTTTGTTGAGATTTTTCAACATGTAGAGACGTGCAAGTCAAACTCGACCATGCATATATCTGATATACTCCGACAACCCAAACGATAAATACCTGTTATTTGTCGGCATCTATATTTCTTAAGAAACCCCAATCCAAAAATACGGTCCAGAAAAACGGTACCATTTGTGCGGTGTGTTGGGCTCTTGCGCTCCGCGATAGGTAGGCGACAAGGATGTTGTTCGGTACGCAAACTGTCAAACCAACAAACGAAGCATAACCACTCAAATCTGTCGTTGGCTTCGGGAATGGATATGGCTGCCTAAATGACCGTGAATATGTTGGCACAGTAACACGACAGTGAATCGACTGTGTTGGGTTCATTGATCTCTATAAATAAACCCGAATCACGCACATATTATAAGAAGCAAAAGTCTTCAGAGTAAACTTTTATTCTTGAGAGGTTTGATCACGCGTTTTCCAAGGTCAAAGAAAGAAATATCCAGGTATCTTTCACAAGAACCAACCTCATCCCTCGAACACTTTTAACGAACAAAGTTTTCCAGCATCTTTTTGCCTCTTCCATCGTCAACATGCCTCGGTCCGCAAAGAAGGTCAAAGGTCCCAGTGACCCCAAGGGTTCTCTTCCCCTTCTTGCTTCCCTCTCCTCAGCTCTCGAGGAACGCGCTGGTAAAGCTGTCTTCGCCATCGGCGGCAAGATCGACATGCCCGGCGCATCCTCTGGCGACACTCTAGGGAAAAACCCTGTTGTCATTCGCTGGGACTCTCCGGCCGGTGACCAGTGTTCCAAGGTCGTCTTGCCGGTCAAAGATGACACGGCCTCGCGTAACTCGTTCGACCAACTTGTCAAGGATTGTCAACCTTCCAGCTTCGGAAAAGGCAAGGAGACTGTCTACGATGAAGAGTACAGGAAGGCCTCGGAGCTCAACGAAGCCAACTTCGGAATCAGCTTCAACCCGTACGAGCATGGAGTGATTGATACCGTTGTTCAGGCCTTGGCGCACGGTGGACGTGCCGACTCAACCAATCATGGTATCCGAGCCGAACTATACAAGTTGAATGTGAGCTCTTTCGTCGAAACGGGTTGTTTGCCTTGCTGACACTGGGGAAAGGTGTACTCGGCGCCGTCGGGAAAGTTCAAGCCGCATGTTGATACTCCTCGCTCCGATATGCAAATGGGAACTCTTGTTGTCTGTCTCCCATACGAGTACCAAGGTAGGAGGCTTTCTTCGTGCTCTCTTTAGAATATCTATGTTAACAACAGCCCAAGGCGGCCAGCTTGCCGTTCGACATGGAGGTCGCGAAATAGTCTTTGACTGGGCGACCGAGAGTGCCTCCTGGATCCAATGGGCCGCGTTCTTCTCTGACTGCGAGCACGAGGTCCTGGAAGTGACCGGAGGACATCGATTGACTCTCACGTACAATTTATTCTGGACTCCCTACGGGCCTTCCATGATGGCCACTCAACTTGATTCCATCGAGCAAGAGAATCTTCACTTCTTCAAGGCATTCAAAGAGCTCTTGAGAAGCCCCGAATTCCTCCCAAAGGGTGAGAAGTCTCGACTTCTTAGTTGAATTTGCCATCATTGTTTACTAACATCTGCAGGCGGTACGGTTGGCTTCACCTGCACCCATGCCTATCCCCATTCTTCCAAGGCTTCTACTCATGACCTACATCACACGCTCAAGGGTCTGGACATGGTTGTATACCAAACTCTTGAGCGTCTCGTCGGAAGTGCCGGAAATGTTTCTGTTGCAGCCATGATCGAGCACAACAACGACTACTACTATACTGGACGTAGGGCTAGGGCCCGAACATTCCTTTCGAAACGCCCACAGCCTGTCATTCTATACGAAGATTTTGATTACATGAGTGAAGCCTTGAACCCCGGAATGATTAAGAGCCGGCACGCAGGCGAATTTGAACAGACATATGCTCCGCAGAAAGTGACTTGGCTCAATTATGGCCCTGGCTCGGAGACTCACAAGGAGCTCTCTGTTGTTTTCGTGGCTGTAAGTAATCCTGAGGGCCTTGCGACATGGCGACATGGTACTGACTTGATATACAGTACGGAAATGACGCTTCCCTTGGAGCTTTTTATTCTTCTGCTGTCATCCTTGCCGACGTGTCTGCATCCAAGTCGACTTCACGCGAGGAATAGCGCGATAAAGCAAGAGGCATCCGACACGGTGTTGCACAAGAGGGGGGAAGAATAGGAATATGAAACCTAATATCACCTCTGGAGCTCAATTTGACTGTATATTGTTGAAGAAAGTGCGTGATGAAGTAAAGCTGGGCGTAGATGTGCTTAAATACCCCAACGCACTAGTATCACTCTTTCGAACCGTCAACAACTACGTACCCAGGAAGCCAGTTCAATGCTTTCCCGGTTCACGCAGCTCTCCAAAGCTTTGCGTTTACTACAGGTAGATAATCGAACTATGTCAGATGGCTCCCAGAGATTATTGTGGCTCGAGAAAAGCTAGAAATGAACCCCTATTACCGTAATTCGAGTTCATCTGGTTGCCGCTTGTATCCAATATGGAAACGGCAATCAAGAAGCATGATCGGTCGAATATACAAGATTAATTTCTACTCGTATAGAGTCCCTCTAGAGTAAAAGGCTCATCCAATGAGAGCTGGCCCAATAAAAACCCATTCCCAGTGAGAAAAGTCGTCTCGATAAACCCTCCTTTGGCCAACGGCGACCAAGCGACAAAATGATAAGATTCTCAGAGAGCCCGTCTATTTTCGAGCCCGGGTGATTCATGAACATATCTGCTACTTGAAAGACGACTTATCGAATCGAAGCCAAGCCAGTGGGATTAGCGGAACGGAGAAAATAACCCAGGACAAGTTGACAGAATCCTTTGTTTCATCACCATCGCCAGTTGCAAATTGTTCCATCAGCAACATGATGAGACGGTTTTCGCTCTAATTTTCTTATACCGTTTTTAATTAAGATTCTAGCAAAATATATTCCAAGGACCTCATTACCTTTCCTTGTTCATGCATTATCTAGTCACATACCAGGGACTTCCATGATTAATCGCCGATAATAAAGACAAGGGGTTGGACTATGCCAAAGCCTATGACAACAAACCTACCGACTCAAGTAAACCATGATGAGGAAGTAACCCGAAAGTGGCGCAACAAAGTCTATACTGGCTTCTTCCTCATCTAGTAACTATTTCGGTACGGCCTGAAAAGCTCCTCTGTTCCCGACGTACGGCGGGCTCCCATACAACGGGACGAGTAAAAAAGGTGCCATCATCGCAGCTTGAGCAGGCCAATCTGCCTTGGCAGCAAGGGTGTGCGCGTCCAACTCCAAGACAACCAGGATTTTTGCAGTCACTGGAAGCTGATGGTAATCCCGACATCATGGATACCGAGGTGATGTGCGACTTACCATCTGCATACCGTGACGTCGATTTCCACGCCGAATGGAAGTAGGCGAGAAGGCGCTCGGTGAGCTTTGGGGTGAAAATTGAAAAACTGAAGAAAGAATCCCAAGAAAGTGGGATTCGACCCTATGTTTCTCTTCTATAGTTTGGAGCAAGAGACGTCTAGCCAAGATAGAAGCTCTATCTATGGTTCAGCAGCTTATTCGTTCGACGAACGCGAGGTTATAACCGTGGGCATCAATTCATGGCTAGCGCACACTTGTCCCCACTAAAGCTACTAACAACTCTGGATCGGAGTCATTAACTAGTAGAGCGCTGCATTCTTGCTATTGTTGTAACCACTGTGAGATTACACTTGCTGCATATCGATGGAAAGACAGCCAAGACTTCGGTCACTATGGTGGATAGAACTGGACTCAAAACTGGTCAAATGATGTCTGAGCCTATCGTGTAATCAGCTTCACATATTTCCGGAATCGGTGTGCCCATGTGTCGATACTGCACCTGGTTCAACCTTACTTCTGCGTATTCTGTCTTCAATAACTAGTAAGACCGCCCAGCCAGATTCATTTGAATAGAAGGCCATCCAGTAACTTTTACAGCATGATCCTAGAGAGAAAAGCCCAACTGTCTGCCCGGCAGGCTTAGACGTCTCGTAGCGGTCTGCAGTGCAACAGATGTGTTCCACCCACATGCGTCCAAGTCCATCTTATTCGCCCAAAAACACATAATTTTCAAGCGGTGACCAGTAAAAACGACCATGCTGGTACTGCGCCTTGGACTTGCAGCTTTTTAGTCAGCATTTCTGACGAATGGTCTCCTACAGGATTCAGCGCTTAGCGTCGTTCCGTACGATCTTACAAGCCGTACGGGCCACTGGGAACCAACCAAATGCAAGAATCAGCAGCCATGTAAGGTGACTTGGCGGTAAAGGCCTCCGAGGGCGCCACTCTGGTACTGGGTGATCCGTTTCACATCACCTAGCGGGAGCCATTGGAAAGGGCAAGATGAGGGGACGGGACGGGGATTCAAATAGGGGTCGCACCAAGCCGCTCACTGGGCTGGTTTCCAGTTGGTGGATCGTTTCAGTTCAATCTCTTCTTCATATCCTCACCAAAAGCCATCATATTCAGCATGGGAGATCCGCTCTCCGTTGCAGGCACGGCAGTCGGCATCGTGTCGTTGGGTATCCAGGTCTGCCAAGGCCTCGTCTCCTACCTTCACTCAATCAAAGAACGAAAGCATAACATTGCGGATTTCCTCCGAGAAGTCCAGACCTTGGCATCCATCTTTTACTGTCTGAATGACGCCCTCCCCCAGCTCGAGCAAAAACGACCCGAATCGACAGCCATTCGAAAATGTCTTCAAGACAGCGAAGAGAGGCTGCTGGAGCTGCAGCAGTTTCTGATCAAGCTCAGGGGTCCGGCACAGCCTGCTAGTTCTCAAGCCAAGATGAACGAGCTAGGGCGCTCACTGATCTTCCCATTTCAAGAGGGAAAATTGACGGCTCTCCGTGTATCCTTGCGCGATCTTTTGGATAACTTGAATTCCATCTTGGCTATCTCGTCATTGTACTGGCACTTCCAATCCATTTGAGCAAGCAATCGCTAACGGACGACTGTAGGAAATCCGGCATCATGCAAGACGCTAAGATGGCGGTCGTTGGAAAGACATTGGAGGACGGCTTTCGAGCTCAATCGTCCACAGCACATGACCTCGGTTCCCATGTGCAGCAAAACTCCGAGCAACTGCGGCTACTCAAACAAAACATCACTGAACAGTTCCTGCAGACCCAATTGGTTCTTCGGGACAATGATAGCAACGTCAACACAAGGCTCACATTGATCGAAAATGCAATGCAGTCAAATACAGTAAACACTTTGGCTATACGCGAGATCCTCATGGATATGCAGCCACTGATCTCAGGAATGGTACTTTCTTCAGAACCAGTTGCACGATTCGGCCGTTTTCACCTCTGCTGACAAGTCTTTCAGAACATGCATATCTCCCGTATTGGTCACGAAGAAAATCGACAGGCCATCTCCGCCCCTCTTCGGACGGACCATGATTCTCACTCCTCGCCCTCGCCGGATCAAGCTCTCAAGACAGCTACGTATGCAGTCAGCACAGTCGCAAGGGTATCCAAGTCTCAGGCCCCAATGTGCGACTGCGTAGGCAGCAGTGAGCCCTTCAAATTCTACTGGACTCTTTGGGGCTTGAAAATCTACTTTGAGCAAGAAAATCCCGTGGTGCACCATCGAGGATGCAAGTTCTACGGTATCAGTAAACAAAAGAGGAGAATAGCCGCAGCCCAACTTCCGCTGTTGAAATTGAGTTGGTTCTCGAAGCGAGTGACTTCAATCTTCTTTGAGTATACTCATGGTACTAGCAGTCCAGGGTTATCGGTGCAGTATAGGAACTTTGTGCCCAGGTATAAAAGCCCGGTATGGGAAGCGATATTGATACAGTTGTTCCGTGGGATGCGGAGAGCTGGTCCGAAAGATCACATTCGACGCCTCGAAGCGTTCGAACATACCATTCTTTCTTTATATCGAGACGGCAAAGCATCTCCACTTGACCGAGATGAGTATGGGCTAAGTCACGTCGAAGTATGCATGTGTTTACTCCAACTTTGTCTTTGGTTGACTCCAGATGCTAATTGCGAGGTAGATGTTTATCGACCTATTGCTCCTTATTAATCCCGACAAGTCTAATTTCCTCCTCATTTGCGGGGATTGCGCGGGCCTGACTGCAGCCAAGAATCTGGTCCAGACAATGCGGAACTTGGTACAAGCTGATGATGTGAAACTGTGAGTTGCAAGCGCCTGACAAAAGAAACTCCCAAGACACGAACGACGTACTGATCCTTTGAGGGAGAAGAAGTATAGGGGATGTAACATATATGTGTTCCCCCAGTGACATGCCTGGAGGCAACCAGCAAGAATTCATGTCATTTCTTGCAAGCCTATTTGATTTCGATTTGAGTACTTCTCTGCCGTACATAAACAAAAGAAGAGAAATTTGGGACACCCTAACTCTTGAGCATATGATGGCTGGTAAGTTGATTTCCTGCTACATATGGGGGTATATAAGCTGAGCCTCTTCACTATTTAGCAATCGACGTCCCTCCGATTGCGCAAGCAATCCTTTCTCAGTCCATCCATGATTTAGAGAAGTGCATTTCGCGTAATCCACAATCAGTCACGGAAATTGTTGGCCACGAAACCATGCTCCAACTCTCTGTGCCTTGGCCACTGGGGTTACGAAGATTGCTCAAGACGGGTGCCAAGAGTCACATCAACTATCAAAATTTTGATTCGAGCCCTCTGTGCAATGCCATGATGTACCAAATACATGAGTCTGTGGATATCCTAATGGAGGCAGGCTGTGAATTCGACCTTGATCCATCTTGCGCTCCATCCTTCGTTTCTACGAATCTGGAATGTCAAATTGCCGTGGTCTCTCGACTGGCCGAGCGCAGAACAGATCTCATGACTCTAACGCAGCGACATCTCAACATTTCTCTAGGCCCGAATTCAGTGGAAGTGGCTGACAGCCATGCAGCATTCTTTTGCAAAGCTCTTGATGAAGCTGGTGTTCCCATCCCTCATCATCTACGAGTGAAAGACACTTACGACACTATTTACCACGCTGAGTATTCTCGGCTACGGTGCTTTCCGTTTTTCTTCCAAAGTGGGTTTCGAAACCACCAACATCGAGATCGCCATGGCTTCACCTCCATCATGACTTGGTGGGGGCCCGACATTTGGGAGACGACGGTAGGCCGTTGGCATGTGGGCGACATACTGCCTACATCCACATTACAATGGCTACAAGATCAAGGCTTACTTGACCAAACTGCTGAAGACCCATCCAACGAGGGGATCAACACGCATACCACTGGCTGGCATTACATTGGGAGCATGTTTCCTTCAGCGAGTATCTTCGACCATGATACGGATGAGTGGCGAGCATCCATTAATTGGGAGTTATTGCCGAAACTCTCACAGGTGAATGACAGAGACGAGTGCAGATGCTGGTGCATTGGTCATGGGAAGGGTTGTTCGCCGATCACATCTCTTATGAAGGCACATGCAGAGTCGCCTCTTGTTTTCGGCTACGATGCCGAACTAGATCTCGACGACACGATACGTCACACATTCTTCCATCATGCGAAGGCAAGTGATGGACCAGAAATGCTAGACTACTTTATCGCTCTCGTCCGCTTTCTGACTTTCGAGGTACTGGAAATGACGCATACATGTTGCGAGCTGAAGGACCACAAATGGATGATACGCATACCACCTACAAACCTCGATTGGTGTTGTCAGGAGCATGATTTGATCGGTCGTCATATCGAAACCAAGCATCAGACCAAAGCTTACGATTCCGATGATGATGCTCCGAGCGCGGAACTCGATGGCAAACAACTCCAAAACGTCTGTATGTTGAACGACCTGATGGACGAGTTCACCCCACACCTGGAGAGTTTGGGTTCATCGCCAAAAGCTCTGGAGATGTTTGTTTGGGGATACTGGAGAAGACGAATATCCGAGGTCTTCTATCCTGACCGATCTTTGGTCAGCGAAATGGAAGAGTCTCTTGATCATGTGCACACCCGTAAGTCGACTGACAATCCATGCTTGGTTCAATGCTGAGTCCATCTACAGACAACCTGTCTCCCCGGAGCAAGCACTTCCTTGGTCGTGAGTTCAGTTTACTGGATGATGTGTACGAAGAAGCACTCGAAGATTTTGAGGGATGTGAAACAGAAAGCGAAGGATCAATGGAAGATATTAGATCGCTATGTGAATGGTGCGGCGAGATTTAAACAGTATAAGCTGGACAATTGGGAATATGGTATAACAAGTTTCAGTGTAGCAATTCCGAAAAGGCGCGCCATTTGAGTTAGCTGGTGCCCAAGAAATATATAGTCTTTTCTACCATATTTGATTTGAAGTCCTGGGCTCAGATTATTCTAAATTACCTGGATAGATGGCTCACAAAAGCCCTTCCTAATGGTAGATTCGTCCTTGTCCTTTGCGAACCCGTAGGGATAAATTTCGAGCATATTAAAGACTGCAATTGCCATGTTATCCCGGCACAAATGAAAGTCAGTTCAGTTGTCCCAGTTTCATATCGCAGATATGGCAGATGCAAGCAAGGCATGGCATATCTGCCAAGTGCAGTTGCTTGGTTGCTCCTTGACCAGTTTCAATAGCAAACCCACAAGTGTTACCGAGCATCACAAGAATCCTAAAGATAAGGCATTCGCAACGGCCCAAGGCGGCCCAGGTGTTGCCTTTGATATAGTTCAAGATTCGTTCCGACAATATCACCGTCGAATGAAAACCATTCCCGAGCAGGCCTTCGCGCAGCAAGCATGGGCTTTGAGTCGAGGTTCATCGCCGCGAAGAGTTCATATTCAGTCCCGGAGTTTCCACGACTAAGCCGTACAATACGCCATTCTATAGAACGATACTTGAATCGAGACCAGAGCGTTGCTTTGTGAGGAATAATGAATGTACCAGTCTTTGTAACTTCAGCTCTCTACCCATACGCTTCGCTCATTCCGATTGGCCGTGTCGTAACATCTATATGCATGCAGCTTTATGCTACGCTTAATATCAGCCTTACTGAATACGAATTACACGCTTCGGGGGGTCCTTTTACACTTTTTTCCGGTAATATCCAGTCTCTTGCATGTGCGCCACTGCAGAGATGAGTTTTCACGAGTGCCCGCTTACGGTATCTGCATGATGCCCTGGTTACGAGTTGCTGTTGCCTGTAGGCGATATGTCGAGAACGACAAGGGGAATCGATGAATGTCACATCATATGTCAGGTCCGTTGATTGTGCGTGGTTTAGATTGAGGTCCCTGTAGATCAATCCAAACCGTAATGGCCATACCTTGCCTTACCTACCTACTCTGTATTGGCTCCGACATCCATGTCCACCTGAGCCTCTGCCAGGCGCAAAGACCTCATGTCAAGTGAAGAAAGTTTGCAGTTTAATTCACCTCGTATCTGCAAGGCAACGTTCCCATAGCCCTACATTAAGTACACTTGGTGAAAACGTCTTTGCGCAGCGTTTATGGTTGCTTGGCTGGTGGATTATGGATTAGTCCGCTGCAGCTTATCTGCTCTTACATCCCCTGCATCTTGGTTGCAAAGATGATGTTAGTTTATGATGATGTGATGACATTTGGTCCCTTAAATCTTAACCTGAGTGATTTTAGTACTCTAAACCTGCCCTATCTGACCTCGTATCATAACATCTGCTGGAAGTTGTTTGCGCTCTAATTCTACTGCAGGGTAAGACATCCTCGAGCTGCGACAGTAGGCGCCCGCTCGAAGCGCCCTAAAACACCAGCAATCTACTTAAACCTGGCAAGTTCACAATAGAATACGTCATAAAAAGCAGTGTAAAAGATACCGTTGAGCCACATCAACTGGCTTCATCGCGATCCCTATTTTTTGGCGGGGCTGCTGAAAAGCTCACCGAAAAAAGTTGGCGACAGGCGCTGAAGCGGTCGAGTGGTTCGTCTCGTCCAAGGTACAAAAGGATTGATCCACGCAGGGATCAGCAAAAAGACCGGATTATCGGAATCGCGATCGGCACAGGAATGCCGAAAGAAACAGCGGGTGAGTTTTGGGTGTTTGGGTGCTCACCGTACGGAAGGAAAATGAACTCCTTTGCAATTTCCCCCTTCCCGTTCTACCTTTTTTCGCGCCCGTGATATCGGCTCGAACGGCTCGAGAGGAAGACTTTCTGGAACGACGGGCGCATAGGTCCGGATACATGTATTACCGTTTTGCTTGTTTTTTTTCTGGGTTTGCTTGGTTTGCTTGGCTATCCGGCAAAAGCGATCTACATGGTACCAAAAAAGACAGGGGACTCAACTCCTGGCCAGTCAGCGGCATTTTGGGGGACCATGTTGCATCCATTACCGGGACAGTGACCTGTAGGGCGCTGCTGATTGGTGCTGCTGGGGGAGGAAGTTGAGTAGTTGGGTGGTTGTGTCGGTAAGCTTGGGGACACGTTGTGGCGGATGAAACATGGCTGGGCTGGGCGCTTGCTCGCTGGGACGGACGGCACGGCAACACGGGTTTGAGCCACATGGCTGGAGAAGGGATTGGGAATGAGTGCGTCTGGTGAGGTTACAGTTCATTGGGTCTGGCAGTTCCTCGCCTTGCGCATAGCATCTGGGGCAGGTTGATCAATGTCACGGCGACACAGCTGCAGAGTGACAGTCCCACAGGTCCGACCGCCCTGCGCCTACAAAGTACAGAGTACGGACTGTATTTACGGGGTACTGTTGAAGCTGAGGTGCATGAGTGCTTTGCTGGGCGGTGTTGGTGGTGTTGGTCATTGAAAGAGAGAGAGACACAGAGAGTATCCTGGCGCAGTCATCGGGGCTAGTCGGTCTAATCGGAAGACTGCTCTCGTAACGGCTCTGATACGGCATTTTAATCGGGCGCGACCAACGGACGTGCCGTACGAAGTCATGGAGGTTGGGAGGATAATTGGGAAATTATGCCGCTGAAACCAACAAGCTGGCTATGCATGGGGAGGGGTAGTAACCCCTGACCTCGCTTACTGTGAGTTACTTGGTAGAGGACATGCAAACATGGTAAATTGGGTACGGAGCACTTCGTAAAGATGTTCTCTCTCCACCTCGAGATTATTTCAGTCTGCGAATAGCCTCGTTTTGTTCTTTCGTATCTCACTTAACGAGCCCATCCATCACTGGCTGGTCTCTCTGGGTAACATGACATGCATCGCCGTTTGAACAGCTCTCTGCCTCATCTGACAGCGGGAGAGGCATTTAGAATCTGACTCGCCTGTTTTAGCGGTTGAACCCCTGATGAGCATCCGGTGTGAGGGTGCCATTTTGGTTCAAGAGCGGAATGACTACGGAGGGAATGGTCCATGCCAAGCTTTTCATGGTGTCGGTGCTAGGCACCAAAGCAAGGAATGAACGGGAACAGGTAATTAATTGCCTTTATCGTATCTTTTCTGTTGCAGGTGCGTGCCAAAGATTATCGGGAAGGGAGAGAGTTTAATGAATGCGAGAATCCTTTTTTCGCTCTGGGGCTCCTCTTGAAATGGGTCAGATCCGCTGCTTGTTATTTTCCAGCGATGGAAATGAGAAATGAGAACCTGGCAAATACCAGGTTGACAGGACAGTGATGTACACGGTGCGTCCGTCTTGATAACACATGGTGACTTGGCGTCGAGCCAAGCCGTGACATACAGTGCAGATACTGCAACGCTACGTAGCACCACAACAGAGTGCCGATAGAGCTGCCGCAAGGACACCACCTCATTCTGGGAGAAGAAGTCGAGATTGGCTCACTGTAACCCTTCTCCTTCTGAGGGGCAAATGGAAAGACAAGCACAAGTTCCCCTTCTCCTCTCTCTCCCGTTCCTCGTCTTCGGTACACGGCATCATATAAAGCGGAGACGGGGAGGCGCACCGGGCCAATGAGAGGCAGCGCATTCATTTCTCGCGTCAAGAAGCCTGGAAGCGGTACAAGATGCTGGCTGGCTGGCGCGAATGACGTGACAAGCTCGCCATGGAGGACAGAAGAGGGAGAGAGGGGTTTGGATTAAAGTAGGGGACGGGGGGGGGTTCATGTTGGTGGCTCATTTCCGCAGGACATCTGTCATCCGAACACAATCTTAACCAAGAAGCATAAAAAAAGAGGCATTCGGGCATTCCCTGAACGGTGTTCTGGATGAGGGTTTGCATGGTCAAGATGGGTAACTACTGGAATGAGGGCTGCGATACGATGGTTGAGTTTGCTTCTGCACTTGTGCACCGGCTGCGGAAGAGGAGCCACTCGGTGCAGTAGTGGACCAAGTAGTGGTGACAGGCGCCCTTCTCTTCCCCTCCCTTCCTTGCTTCCCCTCCCTGGTGCGTTAGATCCCTGTAGACGAAAAAAGCTTGACTGAATTGGGGGGGGCCAGGGGTTTGGAGGGTTGGAGGGATCGTCTTTTGGACGAAACGTGGCTGAACAGGAAGACGAGCGACCGAGGTGCGAGGATGGAGGACAACCTACGTGTACCTTATGGGGTGATACCCTGTGTGGTTGAGTCAAGAATAGCAATGGCCCAGGACTCATTGGGAACGGCTTCAAATTTTTTTTTTGATCTGGTATTACGAGGGCGACTACGAAGTGAGTGCGTGCTCTGTGCTTGTATGGCAATGGCATGGATGGACGGCATGCACAGAGTCATGGGCGCGCGCCCTCGGGAAAGGCTACCGATCTAGACTCCCCAAAGGCGAATCCCAGTTGGCCGTCTCGTAATAGAGTATCTGGTCTGTGCTTGTCCGTCGCCCCATTTCCAAGCCGCAGCACCGTAGTAGGGCCCGGCCATGTTTGATACGACAAAAAGGATGAGAGAGAGAGAGAGAGTGAGAGATGCCGTCTGCCGGCTGCCGAAAGGCCAACGAGAGAGGAGCCGGCGACTAAGGGGAATACGAGAATAAGATGGATGGCGATGGATGGCGATGGGCTTTGAACCAATTTGGGGATGAGACGAGAGAGGCATAGACGGATGCCTTACTTTTACTCCTCGTAACCTGCTCGGTTGTCTTCTGTACATGAGGTAACACAGTCACAGGTGCGCGCATACTCGGTGCTCAAATACCTGACTGCTGAACCCGGTACATGTACACATACATATCCCATCAACTGTCGCCAGCTGGTGATCTTTTTTGTTTGCATCATTGCAATCCCGTCTTCCTCTCCTCCTCCGCTCGCTCATCCACGTTGCGTCGCCGCATTCATCCAACCCATCCCATATCATCCATTCCCATTCCACTCTTGCCTCGCCAAGCCACGCCAAAGCCTCTCCTCTCCGGCTTCTTCCTCTTTTTACTTATCCTCGTCTCGTTGCTTCCTCGTCGCAATTCTCGGCCTCTTCCTCCTCCTTCGAATCCACCTCGTCGCCGTTTCTCCCGCTTCCGCTCCCGCTCCTTCTCCCTCCCTCTCTCTTTGTCGTCCCCCTCCCTCACACGAAGCAATCAATGATGAAACATTGGTGATTCCTACCACCTCCAAGAGATCTCAGACAAAGACACCAATCTCAATCAAACTTTTGCCCCCCTTCCCTTCGTTTTACTCATTCTCTTCTTGTCTCTTCTTCTTCTTGATACTCTTCCTCTTCTTCGTCGCGCGGGCATCTTTTCTCTCTCGAGTGACCTTTCATTCCTTTATTTTTATTCCATTCTTTTTTTTCCTTCTTCTCAGGCGTTGGCCACTGAGCCTCCGCTAACCAAGTATCTCGTACCGACAATAACCCGCCGTGCGCCCTTCTCCCCCAAAACCTCCAGACTCGTCGCCATCGTCATGGTCCAACTCCAACGCGCCGCCCTGCAAAAATGGGCGCTGGGTGTCGCTGCCATTCTTTTCGCCACGGCGCTGGTCTTTTACGCCCGTGATTTCTACGTCATGTCGGATCCGAGATTAGGGAACGCCAACTTCCCCCCATCTCTGTACGTTATCACCGTTGCTCCCAATGCTCCCAATGCCCCTCCCTCCCTTGCATCGCGCAGGGACGAACATGCACGAGCGCAACCGTTGACGCAATGCGCGCTGACCATGAGACACTAGGGAACAATCCGCTACGCCAGACGCCGCAGACAAGTTCTCTGTCGCCGTACCCGACTTAATAGAGGCTCTCTGGAAACCTGCCCTTCACACCATCAACGATACTTCCTTCACCTCCGACGAGGGATACGAGTATGAAGTCAAGGAGGAGAACCTGCGATGGACCAAGCCATTGGGCAAGAAGCTTCTCATCCTCGACGTCGATACGAGAATACACACCGACAATGGCGAGATGATGAACAACGACCCTCTCTACTACAAGAACATGACGGGCAGAACTGGTGGTTGGATGAACCACTACCTCTACGGTAGGCTTCCATGAACGTCTTTCCCTCAAATGTATTCCGTATTAACTCGCGGTAGCCATGATTCACGGCTATGATTACCGATTGATTCGCGCCCCCGAATACTCAGACCGACACGGCACTTGGGTCAAGGTCCCCATGATCAAGGAAGCCCTCAAGACCCACGACATGGTTGTCTTCCTCGACGCCGACGCCGTCTTCGTCTACCCTCACCTTCCCTTCGAGTGGCTCCTTAACCTGTGGAACATTACCGACGACACTCTTCTCGCTATGGCCGAAGATCCCAATTCTAAGCGTAACCGTGACGGCAAGGGCTGGGTCCTCTGGAACACGGGCTTTATTGTTGCCCAGAACAACAACCGCACCATGGATCTCCTCAACAACTGGGAGAACTGCCCCAGTGAGGACAAGTACAAGGACTGCGGCCACTGGAGAAGGGACTGGGCGCACGAGCAGGCCGCTTTCGGTAATCATGTGCGTTACGACTACAGCACCACCGACGATTTGCGAGCGATCCCCTGCATGGACGGCAACGGAGCTCCCTACATTGGTGACAAGTCTTGCGGTGGTGTTTTTATTAGACATCATTGGTTCCGCAAGAATGCTCCCATCGACCACGTCAAGGACATGATTCTCAACCTGATGGTGCGACGGTTACATGGACATTTCCACGAGAAGTTGGACAACTACTTTTTCGACGCCCACGAGGAGACATATCCCCTCAATTTGAACATATAACGACACATGCACGAACAGAACAAGCCAGTCGAGGAGCATTTGCCACAGTGGCCGGGACGGAATTGAACGGAAGGGAATGCGAACTTGATCCCAAACTCGACCACGAAATGCTCTCTATAGACCATTAATGCCGCCTTTTCTTATTCTTCTTTTTTATTCCATCGATAGACCACCAGGCAACGGAGGAGCAAGGGGACATCATTGAAATGGAGTTTGCGGTTCCTGGCAGGCTGCGATTTCTACTGCCAGTGATTATTGATTTGGGTAACGAGTCAAAGGGTTTCAGCGTCCATATATCTTAATAGTATGGATTACCATTCATCTAGCTGAAGAGCTTTCTACGGGGAGTTTTATGTTTTGTCACGTCAAAATACCAATCCTGGACGAGGGCATTTGCGCATCCTTCTTGTTGATGAGGGGTAGGGAATACATGAGCCATCATAGAGTCCAATCGAACATCTCGAAGTCTTCATGTTTGAAGCATACTGATCTCTCGAGGAACTGAAAACCATCACGTGATCGATCGATCATCACCGTCTTTGCCCCTCTCTTAATTTGTTCCATTTCGTCTCAATCGAACCTCGTCTCAATCAAACCCAAACCATCTCATGATGAATCATTGACCGCGAACCGAACCGAACCTTGTCTCCCAATCAACATGACGCCGCCATGTCAAATCGGAACCAGCCGCCAGCCAAGGGTAGGTCCCATCCGTCAATGGCAGCACAACAAGCTCACCTTCGCAGACTGTTATACCTGTAGACGCCGGCGCATATCTTGTGATCGCAAATTACCGTTCTGTGAAAAATGCGCAAAGAAGGGTCTCCAATGTCCCGGCTATGGACTCAGATTGAGATGGGTTGGAGGCAAGGACTTTCGCCGTTCGAGGACTCTTCAAGGTGCACCTCCAGCGAGCGTCCCAACCACTACCCAGCTGCATGTCGATGGTGATTGGATGCGAACATCGGTCCTTCGGTTGCTGAGCAAAGAGGCCATGAACAAACTCGTCGAATATTACGATAAAAATGTAGCGGGGCTCATGGTCTGGATTGACTCAGTTGACAATGCTTATTGCCAGCACGTCGTCCCTCTGGCATACAGCAATCCCGTTATTGGTTTGGCCATGGCTGCCATTTCAGCTCAACATGCTTCTACTTTCTTTGGCGACACGAGTCTCCCGCAAAAGGCCCGTAACGAGGCAGTCGGTATGATATCGACGTATATTCAGGACATTACGACATACGTCACCAACGGACATGATCTGGGCAGGAAATTGGATGTCAAGTCGACCGAGTGGATGCTGGCGGCCATGCTGATGCTGTCGTGCTACGAGATGGCGCATTCTGGCGCCGTGGCTTCTGACTTCCATAGACGGGCTGCGCGGTCTCTCGTAAACACGTTTGAGACGACCGAGTGCGAGAGAAGTGTCTTGTTTGCATTTCTGAGGAACCAATTGTCTCTCCACGAAGTCTTTGCGTGCACCATGTCCTTTGAGGCTTCGAGCATGTACGACGTGATTGTCCCGGACCCGGATGACGAGGCGACGCTGTTTTCCATGTATCTGGCGTATTTGCACGATGTGACGCTTCTCTCAAGGAAACTGGACCTGGCGGCTGCGAGAAAGGGGAGGATGGGATTGACGTTTAGTCATGTGAGGGCCCAGTTCGAGGTTGCGAGGGGCGAGACGCTCATGACGACGGGGAGACTTTCGTTAACCCCGGCGATGCGGCGGAGGGATTTTACTCGTCTCGTGGATACATATCACCAAGCTGCGCTACTTTACGCATCGCGGTGCTTGGAACTGGACGTGGATGGTCGAAAGGAGGGCATTCTTTCAGCGCTTTTTGACGACTTTGCCTCCATGCAAGACATGAGCTCGTGGGTGCACAACCTGGTCTGGCCGTTGTTTATTGCTGGGCTAGAAAGTTACGATAGGCCGGACCGACAAAGAATCGTTGTTGATTTATATACTCAAGGAGCAAAGAAGATGGGATTCAAGAATTTCTTCGATGCGCTAGGGTTTTTGGATACGTTTTGGGCGGGTGAAGATGAGGATTGGAGGAGGTTGGCGAGGCGTTGGGAGATGGAAGGGAGACCAGTTTTACCTGCGTAGTGATGGACATTGTGATCTTGTTTTTGTTCTTGTTCTAAATGATTACATCTTACTACATATTTATACCCAAAGATCAGTGTTATGAGAAACTTCTTAAGTATCACGGTCTTGAGCCTACTTTTCCGAGGGTCCCGCCTCCTTTGCAATCGGAACAAACCGCAGCATGCACTTTTGACCATACGGTCGCGCAGATATAACCTGATCATGCGATCTCATTGACTCGGGCGTCGTTTCGGGGTCAGGCAGCGTCGTAAATCGAGAATACACCTTTTGCAGCAACAGCTTCATCTCCGCCAGCGCAAGACTACACCATCATTAATAACACCACTCACAAATACAAACAGTAGTTGGGAGTACTCACTGTTTTCCAACACATCCCCTCCCGCCGTGCGAAAATGCAAACATGAGCCTCTTCATCTCTGGATCGGCACTTGGAGACGTCCACCGATGCGGGCTGAATATGTCTGGCTCTGGGAACAGGTCCGTGTTGTGCCGCTGGACGGAATAGGCCTGACTGCTGACAATCGTGCGTTCCGGGACGGAGTAGCCGTTGATGAGTCTGCCGCCTGCTGGGACCACGCGCGGGAGAGACATGGGAATCGCGGGGAAGCAGCGAAGACCCTCTTGGACGATGGCGTCGAGGACGGGGAGCTTGTCAAATGGCGTGGAAGGGTTTGCAATGAGTTCACGTTGGAGTTCCTTTTGGAAACCCAAGGATTGGGGCTGCGAAAGCTCCCACATTAGAAAACAGAGGACATCGCCGGTAGTATCGATGCCGGCGACCATGTGGTCCATACACTCGGCTATAATGTCCGTGTCGTCCAAGCCGGCGTCGGCTTTCTGCCGCAGGCGTGAGAGGAGCGTGAACTCGGCTGTGTCGTTGAGGCGGGCGCGCGTGCCGACGAACTCATCCGCGAGGGGGTTGGCGCGGGGCTCGAAGAGGAGATCGACGACTTGGGAGAAGTACTTGTAGAGCTTGGGGTAGTGGTGCTGAACGAGACGGCCTAGGGACCTGGTCAGAGGCAGGATGGGAGAGGGGAAGGGGTAAGACGGACTTCCGAGGCTGTTGTCGGCGGTTACTTGGTTCATCATTTCTCTGTCGCTATCATTTTGGAGGCTGTTGCTTCCGTACGGGTGGAAGATGTGATGGGTTACGCCGTCACAGGCATACGAGTGAAGTTTGACCTTGACAAATGTTAGATTGTTCGTTTATATACTGAAAAGGGAGTTTGGGTAGCTATACGTAAATGTCTACTCCTTTTTGAGATGCTTCTTCGCACTGAGAAACGAATTCCTGGGCTATGGATTCAATGCCGTTGAGAGAGACTGGCTTGATGACGTTGCTGTTGGAATATCTATCGGCAAAGATGCGTTTACGCTTCGAATGCTGTCTACTATGAGCTTCGACTCTGACTTGGGTGGGCAACGGACTTACTGAAGACTTGTCCAAAGTCGAGAACATGGTTCTACACCCACATAAGTAATAGGTTTTGTGTAGCTGACGGTAAATTTACTTACCGTCGACCCCAGACTCGGAACAAGTTGTAAAACTCATGCTTGTCGTACCCGCTGCCCGAGGATCCGTAAATCTCCTTGACGGCTTCGTACGAGGTAAAGGACATTTCATCCGGCGCGATGCGCACTGCCGGACCGTACTTGAGATGGAGCGAGTGGATATACAGCGTCCGGTTGGCGTGGAATTCGTGCCATCGCAGCGCGAGGGGCGTGAAGCGGGAGAGGATGGGGCCGGGGACTTTCCATAGCGGAGATGTGAAGCAGCGGTAGAGGTAGATGAGGACGGAGGCCAAGATGGCGACTTGGCCGAGGATGAGGGGTGAGAGCAGCATTTTGAGAGGTGGTTGAGTAGGACAATCATAACTGAGCAAGGACGTTGAAGACTTATATATTTGCAATTCAACATGGTATCCGAATCCCACCCCGGGTTCCCGGGACTTAGCCGTATCTCTTAGACGTTCGTTGTGGATGCAGAGGGAAGATTCCATTTTACTTCCTATTCGGTTAGTTAACTGGAGAGGTTCTTCTCCAAACTACTTCTCTTTCAGGACAAGACTTGGAGAAGAGCCACTTGAGTGGGTTTTGGGTGGTTGCGGGACGCATTAGCGCATGTGCTTCTGACGTTGGAGGGAGATAAGCAGTGATGGGGTTTGTGTAATTCGCTCAAGGATGAGGGGACTTGCTGATATGACAGTAAGGCTGGAGGATGGATATGAGTGTTCTAGATGGAGAACAAGAAGCTCGAGAGACGAAC
Organism: Rugonectria rugulosa; assembly: GCA_023509875.1. Taxonomy (NCBI): domain Eukaryota; kingdom Fungi; phylum Ascomycota; class Sordariomycetes; order Hypocreales; family Nectriaceae; genus Rugonectria; species Rugonectria rugulosa. The sequence continues at coordinate 43,682 of JALNIO010000474.1, forward strand.
AGATGCGTGTCAGAGTGTCCACGAAGGTGGATTGGTATGAGAAGGGTCGACATGAGGATGAGTTCCTTGATCTCGCAAAACAGCAGCTTCCTAAATAAAGCTCTAGGGATTCTCGTGAGTGAAGAGCCAATTCAGAATTGAACTGTGTGTTGAGACGTTTAACCAGAAGAACATCCGAGTCAGGTGAAAGGTTGCGAAAGAAACTCCGTTGGTGAGCCCCTCACTGCAACTGCTTAGGCACCTTTAGCCAGTAGCAAAGGTGAGTTGACGCGTAAAGACTGCCAATACAGCTTTGGCCGCACCAACGAGTTGAGTACTGACCCGAATAATTACAGGAGACCAGCGCCACTACCGTAGCTTTGAACAGGCCAGCGGCATAATTCATTTACTTTGCTTATAGACGTTGTTGCGAACCCCTCCTCCTCCCAATTGCTTCTCCCTTCAGAAGATAATCCATCGGTCTTGGATGCAAAGAACCTTCTTAGGTAGCGTATAGTTGGTACTTGCGATATTCGTGGAGAGCTTGAGACCACGGAGGCCATTGAAAGGATGGTCGTCGTAGTTGTTATATACGCAGTCTTGTTCAAATAAGACTTGGTTTTAATCGGCGCGGAACCCAAATTGTACAGAATACTGCATTATGTGTAATAAGAGGAGTCTCACATGTTAGAACAGATAAACGAAATCCCATAGGAAAAAGGCACGAAACTCATTGAGCTCGTGCCATTACAAAAACAATACCCAGTGCTCGCTCCAGCCAAGCCAGTTAATAACCCTGCCTCAGTATACCCTTCCACAACCAAGCATCCGTATACAACGACTGATCCAATGTTCAAGCGCCTTCTAAACTGTTCTTTCGGGTCCCTCGAGTGATCTATGGTGTTGGTTGTATGTGCTGTCGCTATTGCCGTCTTCGTGATCGCCCACCACAACCGTCATCTCGACCGTCTTTGTAATGCCATGTGGCTCCGGAAAGGTTGCAAGATGAATGTCGGATCCGTTGCTGCCCTCGCGAACCGTTCCAGTCTTGCCCAGTCTGCTGATGACGGTATCACCACGTCGACTTCCGTTAGGACCGCTGACGGCGACCCTGGATGTGACGTAATTGGTTGGGTTGGACTTGTCTCTGCTGCTCGAGTACCAGCCGTCGTTCACTCTCGTGGAGCTGCTTCGAACGACCTTGGAGATAAGGTTGGCCATGAGCAGTTCAATGTACAGTTTCGAGATGTATGCGAGGGGGGCGAATTGGACGTATCTATGACAACGGTTAGTTGGCTGCAGTTTGCATCCATTCAGAGAAACTCACGTGTATGGATTAGGGAGACTCAAAAAACCGAGCAGAAGGATATCCAGGGCCGTGGAAATAAAGACCATTCCAATGTTGAAGTAAAAAAGCTTCCAATACTTGCTTAGGCCATCAGCAATCAGGCGGTAGCGCACTAGATATAGGAAATAGAGGTTGAGCGCCAAGTCAACGATAAGGAAGAAAGACTTTTCAATCTTTTCAAAGATGAAGTTGAGATGGACCTGGGCATCCGTAGCGCCATCTACATGGGCAGCCACCCAGATGTAACATACTGCAAGGCAAACGGCAGTGATACTGACTGCTAAACCCCATTTCAGGCGCTTGGCTCGCCGTTTGTTGGTCATGATCAGAGAAACGCGGTTGGCAATGATCTGGGGTAGCAGCTCGACCTGGAGGGACCATAGTATAACTGTAGAAAATCAGTACACGATCTTTACCGCGACGCGAGAGACAATTACCGGCTAGGATATAATATCCGAGACTGGAGAGAAATATTTAGTAACCTTAATTCTGAGTAATTAGACGGGTAATACTCACGTTCCGTGAATAATGCCGTTGAGGTAGAGAATCGTGGTGACGGCAAAGATGAGATTGGCCCACGCTTCTCCCCAGATCAGGAATACATACGCATTGTTGAGGCTGTGTGTTCGTTTCCAGATACTCCGAGTTTGTTGAGAGGCTTTAGCCAAGGCAAAGATGAAGATGCCGATGAAAATGCCAAAGAAGAGCGCAGCCAAATCCATGGCGGACGATGAAAAAACCAGGCAAGGATGACCTGGGCACTCATTCAAGACGTGATAACGACAGGAAGGTCGAAACAAGGAAAGCTGCGAAAGGCATACTATATATCCAATACAGTTCTTTTATAAAACGAGACAGACAATTATCAGGGGTAACGAGAGTTTCGTTTCCAGCTGGATAACAACCTGTTAGAGATGGAAATACATAAAATCCTTATTCCTCAAGGTACTCGCAGGGACTTCCCATGCTCCCCCTGGTCACGTATCGAGACCAAGGTCTAGATCACAAAGTCAAAGTTAAGCACGGAATGGCACTGTGCCAACGGGTTGCATAACTGATGCACACCACCACGGCCAAAGCGTCTCACTGTCCATGGCTTCATGCAGTGCTTCCCAAGGACTCTTACGGGCAGCCAAGGAGTTGGGTATCAAAGATCTACACTCGGCAATTGATACTTGGCAGCATTTCGAAGGCCAGCGGCCTGTACAGACTGGGCAGGTCCGTGGTGAATACGGGGCAGGATATGTTGGTACTGTAGCGGACCGAATCTGATATGATGCAACCCCGCATTGCACCATGGCAGGGGTAGAGATCCCTTTGGCGAGAGGCCATGGGCAATCTTAACGAGTCAGTGTCTGTCCAGCGTCGTCACAGCGGTGGGGGTTCAAGCACCCGGCATCCGTTGCAGAGAGACTGGCTGCTCCAGAAGAAGCTAGACGGAGGGAGGTAACCGGCCTATTTAGTAACCACTGACCTTAGGTGTGACGAGGTGACCAAGTGACGTTCAAACCCTACACCGCGGAAGGCTTTCCAATCCCGCCAACTGTTGCAGATCATGACCAGAAATATTGCAGCACTCTGGGCTGTTCGCGGAGACGCTTCCGCCGCTAAATTCTTGCCAAGATCACAGTGATTCGCTGACTCAGTGCCGACGGAATCTCAAAAACCGAGGTTCCAGATAACGGACCGTTTTCCGTCTCGGAATTGGGGTTTGCCCTGCCAGAGCCGTACAGATTCCTCTTTTCTTAAGGGAAATGGTACGTCATTGACCAACAGGAAGTTATCTCATTTCGTGCACGTTAATGCTATTCAATCCTTCAAACTTTTTCAACGCTTACGTAGTAGACAACGCCGACTCAGCATCAAGCACCAAAGCCGATTAACTCACCCATCTGAGAGCAATGCCTCCTTATACAGGGAACCCGAATCAACATGACCCAGCTGACCTGGGAGACACGTTGAGCGGAAGCTGTCTATGCGGTTCCATTCAAGTCACCATCACCGACTCGGAGCTCTGGACCAAACGTCGCGGCCATCTATGTCACTGCGCCAATTGCCGCAAGGTCGCGGGGAGTTATGTGGCCAGCAACTTCAACATTGAAGAAGAAAAGGTCAACATCACCGATAAGCAAGGAACCTTAAAGAAGTTCAGCGACTATGCCACAGGGAGTGGGAACCCCGTAGATAGGTACTTTTGCTCGACCTGCGGCTGGTATGTCTGAAGATCCCGTTCCTCCCGATTGCACCATTGGAATCTCTAACTCAACTGCAGTCCGGTCAAGTCAATGACATCAAATTATCCGGGACGAGTTATCCTGAAGATGGGCATGTTCCCGCGCATTCCTGCGCCCGAGTGGGAGACGTTTGCGCTGCACCGGCACGATTGGCAAGGGAAACACGACGGCGTCGTTCAATGGAAGATCAAGGTTGGGGAGGAACAGTTGTGAGAATCATTCCTGGACGGAGTTAGATTAGAATGCGGAGTTGGAGAGTTGGCTTACTTGGCAAAGAGGAGGATCAGGGCCCCGATGCAATGAGAGTAATGTTCCTGATGCATGTCCTGAAGAAGGTTTCTCGGCTCACGTTCGTATCCGTTCATATCATGTATTATATGCAAGGTGCCAAGAAACTTCGGAAAGGGGTTCGCAGCTCGAGATTAAACGGACTGAACGCGGTTGGCAAGGTAATGGCTGCATGCGGACCAGCCCTTGGCATGCTTCTTGATGTTGCATTCTTTTGAACTCATCTTGATTGCCATGAAATCTTCTTACCGATTTTACCTACATCTTTCTCAAAAGCTGGGCAAGTATTCTAACACGGACTTATGGCAGACCGGAAGTACTATCCACACTCATTATCAACTCGGTGGCTTTTGGAATGCTACCCAGGTACGTAATGATTGGTTTTGTTGACGCCCGACTGAGATGGGATTCAAACCCTGGATTAGACTAACCCATTGATTGTATCGTTGCAATCCTAGATTCAGGGACAGAGACCATTCGGCCGCAGTTCCGGCTATCTCTACTGGGCCGAATAGAATGCTGACCAACGGTGCCCGAGTCGCATACTACTTGTCTCCGAATGCAAGCCCAGTTGAAGCAGCACGTGGAAATGAAGCTAATATGGAGCCTGACGCCTTAATAGCTGGTTGTCAGTCTTATCTGGAGGTTGGTTAGCATGAAAGTGTATTACGCGGCACGTCATTCAGGAGAGCTGACACTTTTCTGGCTTACTGTAAGTCGTAGCAATCACTTCCAACCTCTTGCTGTCAAAAATGGCCATCACGATATCTGTGACCCAAGTTGCTACTTCGGTTCAAAATACAAGACAGGGCAAGGATCAGCACAAGATCCCGGGACGGACCACCAACAACTCCTCTTTCACCAGCGAGTCGAATCCAGTCTGGACTTTCCCCCGCATGAAACCGGAACGACAAATGCCGTCGCCGAGACCTTGAACAAGATGTCTCGAGTATCATTGCCGTGGGAGTGATTGGGAGGATGAAGGAAGATCTACACGGGGCCTGAGCGAAGTCAGTGCAACGGGAACGGTGACTCTCCCGACGCTAGAGCAAGACTGAGTGCTCCTAACCAACGGATTTGCACTTCAGGCAAGATCGGATATCTACACGCGGGATGAGTCCGCAGGTAATGACACCAAGTGCCGTAGAGCCAACGTGCTGGCTGCTGCCGACCTATCCGACCCTCACGTCGACCTGCACAGCCAACAACCAACTGCATGTAGCAAGGGTCCTGGCAGAACGTTAAAAAGTGGCTTCACTCTCCATGAGCTTGCGTGTTCTCCAGGTTCTCACTAGACTCAAAGACGCAACGCGTATGGGTTGATGTGCGGGAGGGGAGGGTTCACAGCGGAGTTGAATATCAACGGCCGGGCATGGATCAACGCTCTGCTCGACTGCCGAATGGCTTGAATGGGGAAGCCCATGTTGCTATGGGATTCTTAGACTCCAAATAACCTTTATCACCCCTGCGATCGCTACGGTTAGTGGAGTGAGATGGAGGATGCTCCCCTGTTCCCCGCGCTTACTATAGCCCCTTGCTGGGGCCTCCATGCGTGCTTCAGGGGATTTCACTGTCACGGCAGCCGGGCGCACATCTATCAGAGGACCTGACAGAGCCTGAGTTACATTACCATCCAAGGGATCCTACGGAACGTTCCCCTGTAAGCCGTAAGACTTGGCAGACATTGCAATTGAGGGGTCGACCGACACAGGATATGTCGACAAGAACATGTACTGTGTAGCATTTTCAGAAGTGCGTCTGGCATGCAGCACGTAGCAATGCGTCTGGTTTGCTGATTCAAATATAGGATAACCCCTCATCTTGTCCCATCTGCATACAACGCTTTCCCCTCACCGAATCATCTTTCTGTTTGCCCACATCACAAATACAATGACCTCGTCAAACTATGATCTAATCGTTGTCGGTTCCGGCTTTGCTGGTGCAACGACTGCCCTCAGCTTCCTCGAGACGCTCAAGAAGCTCAACAAGCCTGGCCGCCTTGCCATTGTCGAGGCCGGCAAGAAGGGCGAGCGAAGTGGTGCTTCCCGCTGGACGGGTGCCTACCTGCGTCTCGACAAGGACTTCAACTTTGATCGTGATTGGATCAAGGAGGTGGACCAAGTGAGCAATGGCAGAGCTGACCTTGACTACTGCCACAAGCTTGGGCAGCATGCCAGAGCTACGACAGAGTGGGTGCAGGATCATGGTGTCGAGTTCATCCGACACAAAGAGGAGAATGTAAGTGGTGGCCCAAGAGTGTGACTACCAATACTGACTGCATCAAGGTACTTCTCGAGTTCGCCACAGATCAGCACTTTGTCTTGCCCAATGGAGGCGGTTGGGCCATCATCCAGGCACTGTTCAAGCATATCGAGTCTTTCGATAATGTTGACGTCCACTGGGAGACTGAAGGTCGGGAGCTGCTTACCGATGAACAGGGCCGCATCACTGGCCTCAAAGTGCGACGCGCCAATGGTCTCTTGGACAAGTTGCACGCTCCAGACGTCATGTTGGCCAGCGGCGGCTTCGAGGGAAACCGTGAAATGCTTGCCAAGTACGTTGGCAAGAAGACGCATGAGCTTGATCTCATTGCTCCCGGATTGAAGTACAACCGCGGCCAAGGCCTCAACATGGCCCTCGCGGTTGGTGCTGACACGGCGGGCTCTTTTGATGGCTTCCACTCTGAACTCGTCGATACTCGTGCTACCAAGCCTGATGCTGTGATCTGGGGTCACAACTATGGTATTGTTGTTAACCAAGACTGCGAGCGATTCTACGACGAAGGCAAGCGACACTTGTTCGCCACTTTTGAGATGATTGCTATGGAACTCTGGCGTGACCACAACAACAAGGGCTACTTCATCACTGACAGCCCCATTCTCAAGCGCTTCCGTCCTGGCTGGGTCTACGAGACAACAGACCAGGAACCTGTTGAGGCAGCAACCATTGCAGAGCTGGCCAAGAAGCTCACTATCGATCCTGCGAAGCTGGAGAAGACTGTCTTGGAGTTCAATGCCGCTACCAACGATAACGAGTTTGAACTCCTCAAGCTTGACGGCAAAGCCACCACAGGTCTCAGGGTGAACAAGTCCAACTGGGCCAACCCGATCAACACCCCGCCTTACTATGCCTACCCTATTACCGCCCAATTGACGTTCACATACGGCGGTGTCAAGGTGAACTTGGACTCGCAGGTCGTGGCAACCAACGGGGCTCCTATCCCTGGCTTGTGGGCGACTGGAGAGCTTACAGGGCTGTTCTATAACGGTGAGTGGTCTATCCTTCTAAGCTAGAATCTTGTTTGCTAACAGTGTTTTAGAATATCCTCCTGCCACGTCGGTACTGAGATCCTTGACCTTTGGACGTCTGGCGGGTGAGACGATTGCGAAGAAGCTGTGATTGCCTAGTTTCGGCGTAGATAGCATCAAACTAGTCAATGTTAGCGAGAACCCAGATCTATTGACATATAGTTGAATATTCCACTTAAGCTCACGCAAATAGTGAAGGACAAGATGCGTTTTGGGATCGTTTCCAGAGCAAGTGAATTGCACATGCTTGTAAACGTGAAGAGAATGATCAGGCACAGCGTTCTCTTCTCCATTATCAAGTTGGTGTCGATCCCTACAACGTTATCGATCTCGCCTCGCAGGCTGCGTGGGGCAATCGGCGTCAACAACCACCCGAAGCTGACAAATGGCAAAGAATTCTCAGGCGACTCGAGTCTTGGCTTTTACAAATGAAGATATCAACGCAATTGCCGAGTTTATTATATATATAGACATCTGTCCAAGCCCTACTTTGAATGCATCTGCGTTGGGTGGTAATAACAGATCTTGCATTACCTTCTGACTTCTTTTCCAACATCAGCTTACACGCATATACTACCATAAGAACATGGCCGACTTGCAGAATACCCTGCCCTCGCATCCCAAAAAGGCCAAGACGGTCTTGGTCACTGGTGCCAATGGTTACATAGGCTCAGCCATTTGTCGAGCCTTTGTAAGAGCTGGCTGGGAAACCTATGGTCTCGTACGAAAGCCAACCGCTGCCGCAGAGCTTGAAACCGCAGAGGTTATTCCCATCGTGGGCACCTTTACCGACCTTGGTTTCCTGAGCCAACTCTTTCAAAGACGCAACACATTCGATGTTATCGTGAGCTGCACCGAGCAATTCCCTGGATACGCCGAGCACTTTGGCCAGGTTCTCAGTGTGGTCCTGGCCCTGGCAGAGAAGAGCAACGAGAACGGAGTGCGACCGCTGGTTCTCTGGACTTCTGGATGCAAAGATTACGGGACAACTGATGTCCACGGTGCTCCAGGTCTGGCGCCTCACACGGAACAGTCGCCGCTGAGCACGTGGGAGGTGGTTCGTCCACGAGCCGAGAACTGCCCTCGTGTGTTTGAGTACACCCATCTGTTTGATGGAGTCGTCATACGCCCAACCTGCGTCTTTGGATACAGCAGCAGCTACTACGGTGCAATGTTTGACTACGCAGCGGCGGAGGCAGCGAAGGGCGCAACCTCGTTACGGGTTCCGGGCAACCCAAACAGCATCATGCACGCTCTACACGTCGACGATTGCGCAGAAGCGTACCTGGCTCTGGCGAACCACGAGAATCGCGCCGAAGTCGCAGGACAGGCGTTCAATATGTCTGGTCACAGATATGAGACCACGGGCGAAGTCACAAAGGCTCTTGCGGCGGCGTACGGCCTCAAGAACGGAGTTCAGTTTATCCCTCAAGAAGAAGCAGACAAATCGTTCCCGCACGGCTTGCATTACGTGTTTAGCTTTAGTCAGTGGGTGGGAAGTGACAAGATCCGGAAGCTGACTGGATGGACTGACAAGAGATTGCTCTTTTCCGAGAATGTGGAAGTGCATCGACGATCGTATGAGAGGCTGAAGCAGGGTGGACATGATAACATCGCTTCCATACAGCGAAGAATTGATGGAGGATTCAAATGAGAGTAGATGGATCCAAATTCCGGGAAAATTACTTCCAGATGGGCATATGGATAATGAGACGGCAGCATAACTTACAGTCCCAATATCCCGTCTGATCATGATTGTTGAAACGTGAATGCATATTTTACAAGGAGATACCGAGTATGATGGGTAATTACATCCAAGGCCCAAGTCTAAGAAACAAAGGTCACTTACACCTTCTCGCGTGTTTTGTTGCTCACAATCGGGCAAGTAATCAACATTGGTATTCCCCCAAATTTCGAGGTGCCCTTTCTCCCGGGTGACCGTAGACCGACAGACAAGAAGCGTGTGTCACCTACAAGACATAGCAACTGTAAGACATCCTCTTAGCCTCTTTCAACTAAACAATAGTCAAGATTTCGGGCCGTCAGCGGGGTGAATAAGACGTCCTTGGAGGCCCCGCCTGGTGGCTCTACTCCCATTCCTTTATGTTCAGCTCTGAACGTGACATGCTTTACAGAGATGCGTAGAGGATATCGCTGCGGCTTTTTATTTGTGCCTTGGTATCAAGACTGAAGAAGATTGCTTATAGGAGTGTAGTTTTGAAGGATATATGAGTAAACCCTGGCACTACGTCAACCATGATGACCAACACGGAGATGAACCAATCTTCACAATTGTTGTACCCTTTGAATTATGAGCTATAGGTACCAAATCCAGCCAAGAAAACCTCTGGTTAAGGTCGCTACATGATGGATTTCTCGCCCAACTGCGCTATTCTAAAACCTTGACAAAGGGTAATGAGATGACGGGAACCGGCAATGGAATGATGATGGAGCTATTCTACAACACATCTGGGACACAACAATGAGAGATCGGCTTTATTATTCGGGGCGTCATTGCGGGAGAAGATCTTGGATCTGTATCGGATCCGATTTGCGACATAACACAAAGGACTACCAGAGGTCACCACAACACTGAGACCCTCGTGCCTCCATCCATTCCGACATTCCGGATCGAAAACAAGCTCTGTATGCTTAAACACCTATGTAATCAGCTTGGCGGTCGGGGCGAGTAGATCTACGAAACCAATCTCACCTTTACGTCAACTTACCGTACTGGCAGCACTTGTTTGCTCCATGCCGGCAGCAAGTCTTGGAACAAACTAACGGAGTGAGCGATCACTGCCGAAACTAAACATGATAGTGGATAGGTGTAAGCCAAATGGTTATGCGTCTGAGGACAATGAAGCATCGATGGACCTTGGGAAAAGGGCCGAAAAGAATCAGGAAAGAAGATCATGGCATTGTAGGTACGGCTTGTAGACTTTGCGTGGATAATCACGTTTGCGAAGAAACCTTTCAAGGCTATATAAGAGCTTGAAGATGCAGGCCATGGATACTAATTCGATATCTTCATCACTCTCATTCAGATCTCATAACACCTTCGCTCGTTAGTCACTCTTTGATATTACTTCTTCAAGTCATTCTTCCCACTTCACAGCCCTTCAATATATCTGTACGACTTCAATAATTTCTAATATCCATTCAATACCTTCAAAATGAAGTCCACTGCTCTCGCTCTTACTCTCCTTCTTAGTAGCGCCCTCGCTGCTCCAGCCAGTAGCACCTACGAAGCTTTATCTGTTAGAGAGGATAAGATTATCCGCGACATTGCCCATGTCGCTCACGTTAACCTTCAACAGCGAGGTGTAACAGTAGGTGATTCCATTCCGCAACTCTGTGGCCTATTCCTTGTAGCCTGGAAGACTGACATGCCACAGGATGCCACTGTCCACCAGCTCTCTGACCGCGAAGTCGTTGAGGTTCTTCAGAACCTTGAGACCTTGAAGAAAAAAGATGTTTCGGAGGCTCTTATGCGCCGCGGCTCTCAAGTCCAGGGTGGTAACATTGTCTGTGGAATCATGGACAACGTCACAAACCTTCTCAGAGGTCTTCTTGGTGGTATCAGCGGAACTACTTCTGCCGGAGTCGTTAGTGATGTATCTGATGATCAGCTTCTTGGAGCTTTGACTGGTGTCCTGAATGTTGCAGGCGACACTGTCGCCACCACTACTGGAGGTCTCCTCAGCGCCGTCTCTTGCCTACTGGATGGTATCCTCAGTAGTGCTCTGAACCTTGGTACTACTACTTCTGGATCTTCCACCACGGGAAGTGACCCTACCAGCACATCCACTACCGTTGATCCTCTGATCAGCCTTGGCCTTAGCCTGGGAACAGAAGGAAGCTCGACTGGCTCCAGCGGTGGACTAGATCTCGGAATCCTGGGCAATTTGGGTCTCAATGGAGGCACTAAAGACAACTCTGGCAGCTCGTACGGTGGTAGCAGCTACCCTGACCCCAGTGACTCAAGCGGTTCCAACACTGGAAGCGGAAGTGACCCCAACCAGCTTCTGAGCAGTCTCTTGAGCAGTCTCTTAGCTGGTGGCAGCAGCACCGGCTCCAGTAACATAGACTTCCCCGACCTTGATCTCAGCTCGATCCTCAATGGTGCATCGGGAGCCACCAAGAACGATCTGAGCCAGCTGGGCCTTCTTATTCTGGGCACTACTCTTGGGCTTGACCGATCCACGACTAAGCTCAAGAAGGCCAAGCTATCTCTCATCAAGGGTCTCCTCAGCGGCAACAGCTGCTCTTGCAGTGTCGGCAAGCGAGATGTCGCCGAACCTGAGGATGTCTTTGGCACCCGAGGCGAGATGACTGTTGCGAACCATCAGCGCGCTCCCAACACCGGTAAATACCTTTTGCTAGATTCAAGAATACGCGGACTGACAAGATAGCAGGCAGTATCCTCTTCACTATCAGTAGCATGGTTGCTCACGCTGCTCAAGGCATCCCTGAGCTCAAGGCCCCCTCTGCCAGGCTCGGCCAGGTCGTTGATCAGATCTACGTGATTGCTGAGAAGCGAGTTTCCAAGGCAAAGGCTGGAAAGCAGTAATTGGGCAGCAGCTGGGCAGTCACTCAACATCAGTTGATCGACGCTCGTGCCTTCTCATGTAGACCGCGAGAGCCATTCTTTCTTATTTTCCCGTGTATTGTCATTTCCTGTTGTTTTGAGGTGTTACCTAGGAGCTGGCTAGATTTCTCTTTTCTTAAAGACTTGGCCCATCTATAGAACATCGCCTTGAATCCTCCATTACCACCTATTTCTTTCTTCCGTGTGCCTGATCCAATAACCAAGTGAGCTATTATTCGAAGCCATAACTACAGCAACCGGCAATCCGGACCATCGTCGACTCTGTCTACGTCCTCGTAAAGCCGGAACTAGCAAAAAACCCTTGCAACCTTTTCGCGTCACTTTTCGGTACTGAAGTCGAAAATTGCTTCTTTCAGCCCAAGTGTGCCCCTTCCGTGCATTGAACCGGTTCGGTCTATTCTTCTCCGCCGCTGTATTCCCCTGCTTCTTCGGCCGAGTGGGTGTCGGGATTAACTGGTGCAAATCGCCGGTATAAGTAACTGGCCATCTCCTCCTTTCTGAAACAAATACGACCTAAAAAAAGCATCTGAGCTGGCGGGCTCTACGTCCAAGGCTACGCTTTGTCCAGTGAGCGGCCGCAGACCTGCAGCCCGACAGCGGATACTCGGATATAGTGAGTGATTTGCAGTCTCGATTGCCAGAATGTGCAAATCATGCTTAGCAATCGAGACGTTCTCGAGGTCATACAATAACTCATGCATATGAACATGAGGGGGGGTTCAAAAAGAGCTCATTGGACTGAACCTGTCCGAGTCTTGACTTCAGTCAGACGCACTCTTCCTCCCACTTTCGTCATAGACTTCTTCTTATATTGTTGACCAAAATGCCCAACAACGAGAAGCTTCACGTCATTATCGTCGGCTGCGGCATCGCAGGCCTTGCTGCTGCCAGATTCATCCGCGTGCACCACGACGTGACCATCTACGAGCGCGCCGGACCGGACGCTGCCACTGGTGGGCACGGAATCAGCTTGTTCCCCAATTCAGTAAAGCTCCTCGACACTATTGGCTTCGATCGCGATAGGGCTGGAGCGGTACAGTGCACCGGCTACCGCTCCTACGGTAGGGACGGTAAGGTCAAGACGGATGCCGAAGTTGACTTTGTTGGTCGCTACGCGGCCAACAGCCTCACCATGAAACGCTCTGACTTCAGAGACGAGCTGTTCCGTCTGGCAACGGCTGCTCCGAAAGAGCTGGGTATCGTGGCTAACTCGGTGAAGACGGTGTTTTACAACGGAGCGGTAGCGCTTGATGCTGATAAGGGAGAGGTTACCCTCTCAGACGGGACCACGGCTCAAGGAGATGTGGTTATTGGTGAGTATCTCATTAATCGAAGGCCCTTTTGAGGATCTGTACTGACTTGGGCGGCACACCGTAGTCGCTGACGGTGTTCACTCCCGTCTTCGTGCCCATGTTCTAGGCAACGATAACCACCACGCCAAGAAGATGGGCCTCACATGCTTCCGCGTTGCTGTGGACGCCGGCAAAGCACGAGAGGCCCTGGGAGGAAGACTTCCTCACTGGTGGGAGCCCAGCACTGGCAAGGGCAGACTTTCCATTCTCGAAGCTGAGGATGGGACCCCTCGATTCATCGCCACTTATGCCCTTCGGCACTTCAAACTGATGAACATGGCCTGCAACTTTCCTACACGTGAGAACAGACGCACCACGGCAGAGTCGTGGTATGCCGAGGCGGATCGCAGCGAGCTGCTGGAGCTCTTTGGCGACTATCATGAGGATGTTGTCAAGTTGCTAGAGTAAGGCGACATCAGCACCCGTCAAGCCACAAGAACTCTTTCTAACTTGCTATAGGATTGGCGATGACCTCAAGACGTGGGATCTCCAAGATCTAGACGCGCTACCCACCTTCACCAAGGGCCGCGCCATCCTTATTGGGGACGCGGCGCACGCTATGTCCCCCATGCAAGGCCAGGGCGGCAACATGGCAGTGGAGGACGCGGAGAGTTTCCGGCTCCTCGGGCCCGGCATCTCGAGGGACGACGTGCCCGCCTTGCTGCAGCAGATTGACAGCATCCGGCTCCCTAGAGCCAAGCAGGTCCTGGCCGACACGCGGGCCATGGTGCGCGAGATGTCGGTGGACGAGCGGTTCGCCAAGATGGACTTCAACATGGGCTATAATGGTGTGACTGAGGCCAGCAAAAAGCTGGAGGCTGCTGCTGCTTGAGCGTCAAGAGGCCGGGCGGGCGGCAAGCTGAGGGCGTCGTCTTGCCTTCATGTGAAGATGACACCTTTGTCGAACGGTCTGGACTCTGCGTTTGATACCGTAGTTGGGAGTAGTTGGAGGAAAGAAAAAGAAAAGAAAGTTATTAACTTTGATCTGGTCGTAGACAAGTTCGCACGTAATCTGCTAGTAGTAAAACTAGCAAGGGAAGGGAAGTGCTGTCATGATAGCTCTGGGGATGAGAGCTCCAATTGGATCACGACGTTGGACCTCGTTCTTGTCGGACTTGATTATACTCTATGTATAATTGCGCCATTGCCAAGAAACTCTCCGGACTGGATGTTGACCCCTGTTGGCTGTGTACAAGATGCCAAGGGCTTCGTTCTACTGCGTCTGCCGCGACCCGTGAGCTCAGCCCTGGTAGGCGGGCGTCTTTGCCGTTGTGGGCTGGTGTGCATCTGCCGATTGGAAAGTTTGGTTCGGATTACGGCTGTTGGAATCTGGATCTGAAAGTAGGATGTAGGGGCTTTGGTGTTTGCTGATGCAAATGGCTGCTGTGTTGCGTCTGTATTGCGCTGGCTTTGCTTCCTCACGACCTGGCACATTGCTCCTCGTCGATTGCTTCAGCTGCAGCTCGCAAAGATGCCAAAGTTCATGCAGTCTCTAGCAATCAAGCAGACGCTAAAACGACAAGTTTTCCTCGGGTCGTATCATAATCTTTCAAGAGCTTATGGCGTCATTGCTGGTTGGGTCTCTAATGTTACATGTCTAGACTGCACGCGATATGCAGGCTACGATTGCGTGCTTGGAGGATCAACGATAACGAACAGCGAAGATTTTCGGGGTCTAATGAAACAGAACAGAGATAAATAATTGGGCAGATAAGAATTCGGAATCTGCTTAAATTGCAGTTTGTCTTGAGGTGCTCATGTATTTATGTTTAAAATCGAGAATCTCACACAAACCAATATCTCCTCTCGGCAATTGAGTAAGTGAGTGATTCTTGGCCGAAGAATCCCTTGCCGCCTTCAGAACCCTCAACAAGTCAAACACCTCAAATTCGCTCAGTCATGATATTCCCACGAGATGATGGAGGCACTGTCGAGGCTTTCCTGCCTCAATCAGCAGGATATGTTGTCGTCATCGCCATTGGCTTCCTCATTGCCTTCATCATGATGTTCGCCACGCATATCCTCAAGAAGACGGTGGGAGAAGACAACAAGACGACCGAGATGTTCATGACTGCGAACCGCAGCGTGGGAACCGGACTGACTGCGTCTGCTGTGATATCGTCATGGCTTTGGAGCACAGCAATGCTTGGTAGTAGCTTGGTCGGCTACAATTTTGGTGTGGCCGGTCCTTTTTGGTTTGCCGCTGGGTGAGATCCAACTTCGAAGTCCTTCAGAGGCTGCAAGTACTCATTTATGGGCGCAGATGCTCTCCAATGATTGTTTTCTTCTCGCTCCTGGGTATTGCGTGCAAGCTCAGAGTTCCAGAAGCCCACACCCTTCTCGAGATTGTGCGAATTCGTTATGGCAGGGCTGGTCACATTGTTTGGATCGCCCTCTGCTTGATCAACAACATTATCGCCATTGCCAACATGTTACTCGGAGCGAGTGCTGCCATTACTGCCTTGTGAGTTTTGCCTGTCTTATATATCAAAGGGCTTTCCATGCTGACATGACCAAGGACTGGCATGCACATCATTGCAGCAACCTTCTTACTTCCCGTCGGCGTTATTTTGTACACGTTTGTTGGCGGCATCAAGGCAACCTTTCTCACAGACTACTTTCACACCTTTGTCATCACCATCATCATCTGCTTCTTCACCATCAAGACCTTTGCAGTCCCCGAGATTGGGTCTCCCGGTGGGCTCTTTGACCTGATTGTTGAGGCAGGCAAGGCTCATCCTGTCGCTGGGAACCATGATGGCTCCTATCTCACGATGACTAGCAAGAACGTGAGCCATCATACAGCTTAAAGAACCACTTCAGATGACTGACAACCCCCTCCAGGCGATTCTCTTCGGTATCATCCACGTTCTCGCCAACTTTGGTCTCGTCATCATGGACACTGGCTTCTTTGCCAAGGCCTTCAGTGCTGCTCCCCAGGCTGTTGTTCCAGGATACATTGTCGGCGGCATCGCTTACTTTGCCATCCCCTGGTGCCTGGGAACACTGATGAGTTTCTCTGCTCTTGGCCTCGAAGGTACGGAGCGTTTTCCAACCTATCCTCGTCGCATGACCACTGTCGAGGTATCCAACGGTCTTGTCCTACCGTACGCCGCGTTTGCTATTGCAGGTAAAGGCGGTGCTGTGGCAGTTCTTCTCATCACATTCATGGCCGTCACTTCAACCATTTCTGCTCAAGTTATTTCCGTCTCATCCATCATAAGCTTCGATATTTACCGACAATACATCAACCGAGCTGCAACCGATGCTGATGCTATTCGATGGAGTCATATTGGCGTCGTTTTCTTTGGCCTATTCTCCGCTGCCTTTTCTACGGCTCTCTACTACGGCAATGTCGATCTGGGCTGGACTCTTTACATGCTTGGTGTCTTGACCTGCCCTGGCATTTTCCCTACCGTATTCACGATTCTTTGGAAGAAGCAGTCCAAGGCCGCCGCCGTAATCTCACCTCTCCTAGGCATGGCGACTGGAATTGCCGTCTGGCTTGGATCTGCCTCAGCGTTGTATGGCGAAGTCACCGTATCCTCCACGGGCCAAACCCTCCCCTGCGTATACGGTACCGTTGCCTCTGCTCTGAGTCCAGGCCTCTACTCCATCATCATTTCGCTGGTTCGCCCTGGCCACTATAACTGGGCCGACTTCAGAAACGAGCGCCTTGCCTTTGAGGAGATTGGGACTACGGCGCATCATCAATCGCACGAGGAGAAGGTGGCAAACTACACGACCGACAAGGCCAAGCTGAAGCATTGGGGAACATTGGCTGCCATATGGGCCGCCGCCACGTTTCTTGGCCACTGGGTGCTCTGGTAAGTTGTTACTGGCCATCTACGATCATATTTCCTGTATCACTAACCACCGTCCATAGGCCTCTGCCAATGTATGCATCCCATTATGTATTCGGAAAAGGCTTCTTCGTTGCCTGGATCGTCGTCGCAATTATTTGGGTTTGGGGGACAATGCTTGTTGCTGGATTCTATCCTATTATTGACGGATGGCACCAGTTGAGGCAAGTTTATCTTGGCCTTCGGGGAGACAATGCCACTGCTGAACCAGTGATTCAAGAAGAGAGGGTTCACAGGAAGGGATCTCAAAACCAGGACAGCGACGTGAATGCATCCAGTGAGGGATGATGAGCCAGCTGGGAGGCGAAGGTTCGACTGTTTACTGGATTAGATAACAAAGCGAACAGAAAAGAAGATGACCTGGATAGAAAGAGATATACAGAAATATGTCTCAGACCTACTTGAAGACAATAGTTCAAGCCTCACAATCACTACAACAAAAAGAATATTTGAACGCACCAAACATTTTCACAGAGGTAGCATTTTCCCGCCGGGCGTGACCTCACACGCAGGCCTGGCCAGGGTTCAGGTCCGATGAACGGTCGTAACACCTACTTGTATAAATGGGGAATCGGATTTAACCACGGCAGAAAGCGAAGGATAATATCGAGCCCGAATGGCGGCCAAGGATGTGAAATCCCAATTCCCAACTGGGAAGCGAGAGCGAGCTCATGCCATGAGCCAATGTCTCAAAACTCTTCAGTGCTATCTAACGGTACCTTGTACAGTACGGACAAGTTGCTCCATGAAGGTGTATAATAGGCGGCCACTACGGCCCGGGACTAAGCACTATATGGCATGCATAACCAGTAACCTAACTTCTCTCCCTCGCAAACATAGTTAATGGGGGCCAAAATAGGGACAGGGTTGTATTGCGCATCATTATAGTTGTTCATCAAGCGACTTTTGCCTGTACCTCGATATGGAATTCGGACCGTACGGTTTTATAGCGTGTTCTATTCATCAGCATGATGGAACCAAACATACCTAAGCTGGCCATCTCACTTCCAGCGCGAAGAACCAACTTCCAACTGTTGAGGCCTGGTTACTAGTTGTCATGTACTGAGTATTGAGCTTTGTATCGGAATCAGACAGAAAATGGAAAACACCTCCGTCAACTCCGGTGCCTCCCCAGCCTTGTTGAGCGAATTCTTTTCTTGTATTTGCTTGTTCAAGGCACATATAAGTAACAATCTATTCCAGAATGAGCGAAGGATCATCCTTTGACACATTGCTATGGGTTGGGGGCGGTGATTAGACCTGCAGCCAAGGAAGCAAGCACAAAACTGGAAAGAGTTCCCTGCATACTACACCGGTCGCTCACGTGGCCAGGGGTTCTCACTAAAGAATGAAGAGTGAAGGACTAGTTCAGATTGTATAGATGCCGAGCCCTCGGTCTTCGGTCAAAGCAAGGGCAACGGAGGCTGATAGGGGTAATCCGAGATCTTGTTCTCATGATGCTCGGTGTCGCAGTCTACTATGTATACAGTCAGCGGGGTAACCAGAAACAAACTTGATAGCTTGAATTCCTTGTCGGGTACAGTATCTGGTGCCTTGTGGGAGTTGGGGAGCTGATCCTGGCAATATGAAGTAGGATTGGGGGCCAAAATGCGAAGAGAATGAAGTCCATTTCAGTGTACGTACAGTAGCTCATTAAAACCGAATACAACAGTGATAAGCCTTGCAGACACAACTGGCCCATGGCCACCCTTGAAGCTAAGAAGGATTTACCCGTCACCGTAAGACTTCCATATGATTGGGTCATTTGTCCATTCTGCCCCCAGGAAGAAGAAAAGAGTGATTTGTCTCATGAATACTGCGGCTGAAGAGCATCTCTAGTTCTTATCTTGTATTTCAGTGGGCGTCAGCTCACAAAAGTTGGATATCAATTGGTTTGTCGGAATGGGACGGCAGTTTTCCAAGCCTTGCCAAGCATGCCGAGGCTGGGATAGGGTGTCTAGTGATGGGAGTTGCATTCATGTATAATGACAAGGCTCGACCTCTCGCAAAGAAGCGCTCCCTAAAAAAAGTATCCTTCTTGAGAAGTGTCTCAGCCGTACAGAATACGTCCACTCCGTAACCATGTACGAGTTCTCGAGCGGTTTGTGGACTGACCACTCCCGGCCTTATGGGTTTCAGGGCACCATCACGCTGCAAAGAGCGAAGACAACTACTTTCTCTCCTTCTTGACCTTCTTAGTCACGCTTACAGCTGCGAATCTATGGAGTATCATTTCTCTCTTACTTCACAGCTATATTGTACGACGTCGCAAAAAGCCCGACATATTCGATATCCAGCAGCAAGTCAGTCTTCGCAACGCCAAGTCTCCCGTCGGGACCGCTCTCGACCTCTTGAAGCTCTCGCGTGCCTGGTCCAAAAAGAAGACACCGAGTGTCGCCACTCGCACCGCTGCCGTCGTTATCCCTACGCTCCTCCTTTGGGCTGCAACCACCATTGCTTCCATATACACGTCAAGAGTTGCGAGCAGCAAAAATACTGGTACCATTGCTCCTGCACATCATAACGACTGTGGAGTTATCATGGTATATAACAACGACAACAGCCTTAAACAGCAGTCCGACCGTTACAACAAACTCAACAATGACACATTCGTTGTGAGGAACTACGCCTTGAACCTCTACTCCAACAAATCTGCCACTACTTCCGTTCGGCCCCCCTATGTCGTCAACTCGTTGCCATTTACCATTGACACTGATGCCCCATGCCCATTTGCCAACCAATCTCGCTGTCGTCAAGACGCCCCTCCTATCGAGCTGAAGTCTGGTCTGATCGATTCTCACTCCATGCTTGGCATCAATGCGCCGCCCTCCGATAGAGTCACGTTCCAAACAATCAGCAGCTGCGCCATGTTTGATGAGTCTGGCCTACTGGAGAAGAACGACAGTTACTCGTGGATTTACCACATGGGTCGCATCCAGAACGGGACATCGTATACTTACGAGTACCCCTGGAGCAGATGGACAGACGATATCGGATACCAGATTATGTTAGTAGCCTCTGTACAAAGATCCCAAAGTGATATCAGCTTACGGGTCTACGTTTAGGTCTTACTCTGCTCCATCTCCTGGCAAGAAAGCCTCCGCGGGCAGTTGGATTACAATTTCCGACTTCAACCGCACTGATGCTGAAGTCAAGATTGTCCTCTTAACCCAGAATGCTGTTCGATACAATATGCAAGTCGAGGCTCCCTTCTTTCTCGCGACTCGACAACAGGAGAACGGTTATTACGTCCCTGAATATCTCGTCAAGCCCATGGTTTGCGTTGAGCAGTTCACCTTCTGCAACCCCTCCAATAACAAATGCATTCCTCACGTTGGCTACAATGCGGCTTGGCGGTCAGCGCTCAAAGGGGGTGACTTGGGGCTCAATGACGCACAACGCGCAACCGCAGCACGAGTTCTTACTCAGATGCAATAAATAAGCATAACAATGCCGGTAAAACTGTTGAATAGTGCAGGTAGGTCACGAATCTGGGGATCAGAGAATGTGATCAGGATGCCTTAGCTGACCAGTATTCATCTTTCGCTCTGTTTGCCAGTAGCCATGTCATCGACAATTACTGGTCATCTGGCCTATCGAATAATCAATGGCAGATCGAAGTCACAGGATGGTTTCAAACGAAATTTGCCAGGATCCAGGCCAGCGTCGCCGAATACATCGACAAGCCCTCTGATCAGTCCCTGTTACCCGTTGTCTCACCCTACAGGGACGGCACATATCTGATGAAAGAATACGGTTTCACCCAAAAAATGGTCAATACGTTCAAGTCCTAATGTAGCAACTAGCTGGTCAAGAGCAGCGGAGAGATCCAGAATTTCAGCCTGGTCTGTGTCTTGACCATTTTCTGTATGAGTGGCCTTCTTGCCGTGCTCAACCTATTCATCCAAAACCTCATGGACTTTGTTGGCCGACATATCCCTGTTTCGCGAGCCACAGAAGCTCGTCAGACTAATGACAAACTGCACCTCCTTCTACTAGCTCGCCTCTTAGCGAGTCATGGCAACTTGGGTCCTTTGATGTTCCCATCACTTCTCACAGCGAAGCCATACGAAGACCAGAAATGGATGTTGACCTGACTCAGTACCAAGCGTCAATTATAGAGGTCACTGTCAACGAGAACAAGCACAGCTTGTAAGTGTTATTGAGTGGCCAACCAAGATGACCAACATGCTGTGCCGCAAAAAAAATCACACTCGTCACGTCGAGTGGGCCACAACTTGTACGGACTGCAAATACTGCCTTCAAATGCGACTTCATCTACTCTCAATCTGATCCCAAAACTTTCGCTAAAAAGACCAAAAAACATACAACAGCGGGGATTCGCTGGTCGTCACCGACCCAACTACTAATCCACCCCTCACCGGCTTATCTATGGGAGAGCGGACGGGATCCCGAGTTTTACGGTGGGTATGGTCGTATGTAGTAGAGATGCTAGCACAGCCG
>JALNIO010000475.1:0-31925 GCA_023509875.1 Rugonectria rugulosa
TAGTCTCACCCATTTATCGCATAGAAATAGCACGAAAATGGTTTACAAAGTTTACTTATTGATTGCACTCATAACCAGACTGTTCTAAATCAGGTCATAGTTATATGCACAACGACCTCTGGGTTGAGGACGAGTGCTAGATGCGTACGGTGGGCATGTTAAGGGAGATACTGGGCGTGATACAGGTTGCAAGACAGCTGGGATCGAGGCTTACGGAAGGGATATTTGGTACTTATCGAGAAATATAAGGGGGTCTCTGCACTGCTGCAAGGGACGTTCGTCTTTTGCATGACAGTATTTGTCTAATTTGAAGATCCCAACCACACTTCTGGCCAAGAATGAAACCTGGCCCCCAAAGGGATGTACATCAACTGTGCGGACCAGCTCATTTCGAACAAGATTATCCATCTCAGCAGGAAAATGCAGTGTCGGGGCGCAGTATGTGGGTTGAAAAAGTCTGTCATCGCACGCGAAGCTGAGTACTCTGCGGTGGTTGGGTGGCTGGGGCAGTGCTGGCGCCGACCAGTCTGGGTCTCTATTTCTACCCAACCAGAATGCACAAGGCTGAGAATAAATGCAAGTAAGACGCATCTATCGTCTCGCTATCGCCGGTGTGCAGTTGTGGCGCACTAGCAGAATGCGTAAGCGACATATGTCTCCGAGGACAAGACGTTCCAAGCTGCTGCCTGGCATTTAGGGGGGGCCTGTGATAAGGGAATCGGCTCAAGAGAGCGGCAGTCTTCCAGTACGTACAGATAATGATTCTCGTGGTTTTTGTGGTGATCCAAACTCCACTTTCCGTCTGGCCCCCAATGCTCCCATGTAGTGTAGTGTCGTGGCTGGGTGGGAAGTGAGAAGTGACCACAAAATGATAAATCACATATGTACGTACAATTTCCCCCTCTCGGCCCAATTTCCCGCTCAGATGTACCTCTTAAATAACGCAAACATGGTTGTTTGTTTTATTGGTTGCCACTCAGCCCTCTTTCAAACAACGGTACACTGAGAGTGTGGGCTTCTGGGAAGTTATGTCCCCTCAACCGGGGCATCGCTCAGCTCGGGCGGCAAAGTGCATAACTAGTTTACTGCAGGCTGAGGTCTTGGAGAGAAAGCAGGCCATGTATCTGTAGCGGCATTGACAGGGGAGATATGGTGTCTCATTATCCTTAGCTGCTTTGGCCCCCAATGGATAATAGTCGAGCTCATCACTCTTTCCCCTTCTGCCTTGGAAGGTAAGCCACCAAGTCGAAGTCGTGTCTCATCCTGACCGTTGCACGTATACCCCTCATGTTCTTCGTTTTCCTGTTCTTCTTTCAAGAGAACAGATCAAATTGCTTCATGCGAAAAAGAGCAAAACACAAGGCAGAAGTATCTGGGCTCTCCGACACCATCTTCAAAGCGTCAATCAGTTGCAGATCCGTTCGTGAGATCGTTGAAGACCAACGCCAATACCCCCACATGGCATCATGCATCAGCTTCCTCAACCATCTGACGTGTTCTCGTATGTGCATGCCTCGTCAGCTCGGCTGTCGCAGGGACATGATAGCCGCCCCGTCAGACAGCCCATTTTCGAAGCCGGTAGCAAGAAGGTTGGGGAAACTAAGGCTATTATTACATTGGCCTTCTTTTCTCTTCTCTCAAAGATGGTCTCAAGAGCTACCATATCGATCGCCACAAATGTATTGCTTCTTCTGTGCGGGGTGTGATTTGCTGATTTCGTGCCCCCTTCGGCCGCGCAGGATGAGGGATGTTATATGCAGTCCAAAATTCGCCGAACCTATCATAGAGCCGCTCGAGGTATTCGTATGATGTTTCGGTCGTGGATATAGGGAACGGCATCAGTCAATGAGGAAAGCAACCCGAGCCTGACTCGCAGTCGAGCGCTTCGCCTCTGCAGTACGCTTGCTCGTTTCCACAGCCTTACTACCCAGTTGCCAGATTTTTGCCAGGATCGCTGCTTACGGTGCAGAGTTAGGGAGTATCGCCGCACATCCAACTCCCTAAGATCAATCATTGGGCGAGCTGCACACCATCAATGACCCCCTGACGTCAGCTCGTCTCAGCCGCACGCAGTGCATTTGTAGCTTCCGCGTTGAGTGATGGGAGCCCAGAGGTTGATTTTGAACCTGTTCGTCTGACTGCCATGCATAAAAGCTAATGGTGCCGTCGTAAGACCATTGGAGGATGGCAGTTCAGCTCCTCCTTGTTTCATTTGCTACAAGTTTTGGTTTTAGCCTTATTGCCACCTCGATCCTGAGCATTCAGATGCTGTGGTTGGACCAGCTCATATTGTCTCATCTTCTGTATGTACCATGTCGTCCGCAGCACCGGAGACAGCTGCCAGGCGTCCCCCGCAATCCGCACCTTCAAACACCGCAACCCATTGTGGTCGACACGCAACTCAGCAAACAAGTTATCAAGAAAATGAGGTAGCTGAGGCTTTTGACCTTGCGATTGATACTCAGTGGGCTAAAGACGGAGTCGACCCTGTTGAGTACGCCAAAGAACCATGGAAGCACTTTCGAGAGGCTCACAATGCCTATCTCAGCATCCGCATGAGCAAACGGGAGGCCTTCATGGCCAACATTGATGCGGAGACCAAAAAAAGAGTCAACCATGAGATCGATCGAATTAAGCAGACAAGATCAAATTTTTCAAATTACGACAACAAGAAGGAGCTTATGGCGCAGCTTCGTACATCTCGCCAGGCGTGGGAGGAAGAGGTCAAAAAGAACTTTGACAAATACAGAGAGGAGCATAGGAAGAAGCCTTGTCCTAAGCGTGAAGAGGGGGAGAGCCATCGAGCCAAGGCCGAAGAGCTTTCCAAAGACCCTTACACACTCAAGCAACATCTCTCCAAGTACAAGGAGCATGTGGACGAAGCAAACAGATGTGACAGGTACTTTTGGGAAGCAAGCCTATTCCACCGCTTCTCGACAGAAACTTGGGGAAGAGAATCAAGCGAGAGCCTGCCTGAACCCAAGGTGGATGAGTTGTACGGTCTTAAAGCCGGCGTCACCTATTTCAAGCGAGAAAAGCCAGGATCAGACTGGCTCGGGCATACTGTTCTCAACAATCCCCTATTAAGCGGAAACAAATTTCCCAATCAGAAGACCCTGATGCGTAATCTTCTCAACCAACCGGCGGGAGATCAACCTTGGGATAATCTTATAGGGAGCCCCTGTGACGAAGAGACCATACGCTGGTTCCACTTCCCTACTAATAATATGGAGTGGGTTGAAACGGCCATTCAAAAGTACTATGAGCAACAGAAGCCAGGTAATTCAGATAAGTCGAATCGAGTATCGCCGGCAAAAAAACTGCTATCGCGAGAGTACTGGAGGGGCCAGATGCATGGGACAGGAAACAAGGGGCCGCTGGGCCATGAAACAACTATCGAGGGGCCGATTCATGCTAGGCACATGAGGTCAAGATGCTCAATTATTCCGCGAGGTATGGGTAGTATCTCTTTGGTACCAAGCTGTATGACTGACAAAGGTACATAGGCCCCCATTATAATCACGACCGGGAAACAACATCACCGGCAGATCAGCTGGACAATGGCCATGTGCCTAACAGAATTCCAAATGGCAAAAACTTGGCCTTCTTTGTCAGTAATAATCTTTCACGAGAATCTCCGCCCAGAAGTCTAACACTCTTTCAGCTACCCTACCTTCACTGGGAAACCAGCAGGCGACGGGCCAAAATGGTCGAAGTTGTCAACGAGGTTACCAAGCCAAAAGGGACCAAAAAGCATCTGTCTACCGTGGTCCGCGAACGGCTGTCCACGAAATCAAAGTGAGGCCCCAACCTACATCATCATCCTACTGCGACTAATTCCCCTCCTAGCACGCCTAGGCGCACCCTCCTCGGAGAGTATCTGATGAAGATAGCCGAGGTAGCTGATCAAATGGACTACGAAGCTGATGAACGACTCCTCCGTGATAACATCACCCGTGATCCACCGCTACACATGAGACGAACATTAGATCAGTACTACTTCCTAGCACTGGAGGACACTTCGGCGCGAGATAGAGACCAGGTCGTGTACCGGGGAACAAAGGCCGGGCAGAGCTTCCACACCAGAAATACAAGGGTTGTGATGGTGGACCAGCTGTGGCTGTGGATTCTGGACGACCAAACCATCATCTCATGTTTTCCACGGCGATGGGGGAGAAATAAGCCAGATCCTTCAGGAGTACACAAGAGCTTACGGGAAAGGCTGAAGGATATGGCGGAAAGGAATGAGGGGATCAAATCGATCCACCATTTGGGTATGTGCCTGACCTGTGATGTGTCTCTAGAATACATGCTGACCATTAGAAGCGATCATCATCATAGATCAGTGTTCCAGGGTATTCTTTGACCGTACCAGGGCGCTGGATGAGAGGCCCGAGGTGATGGATCTGTTCGCCTCCGCTGTCGGCCATATCGTGAGTTCTTTCCCTACCAAACCTGGACAGCCTTTCTAACCATACCCGCTCGACGCAGACTCAATACGCTTCCATTGCCTACGACAGTTTCTGGCGCAACACTCGTCTCTACTCTTCGGGAATGCTGTTCGATAACCAGTTCAAGTACCTTGACATCAACCCCGAGGGCGTCCTCCTGCAAGAAGCCCAGGACATTGCTGAGGAGTTGAAGATCATGCTGCGAATCTATACCGAGCAAGGTGCCGTTGTCAAAGAGTTTAGACGGTACCTTGGCCACCTTAACGGCGAGCTAAAGGGAGATATAGCTATCATGCATCGATTGATTGAGGCCGTAGAGAGATATCATCCTCACGAGCCGCAGACGGATCACAGTGCCTCAAACTTCAGGCGGCGGCCCCAAAGACAGTCTTGGTTAGACGATACAATTGATCACGCGGACGTACTGTTGGAAGAGATTCAAAATCGGAAAATGGAAATTCAGAATTTGGAGGAGTCGGCTTTGAGAACGCAGCATCAGGTTCGTCACTTGCTGTCTCATCGATGACTACGGTTTCATTTTCACTAACACATGGACGACCGCATAGCTGGAAAGTCTGCTGCAGCTCAAACAACAGCAAACGAGTATAATTGAAGCCAAGACAGCCATACAGCAAGGCCGAGCTATCATGGCCTTTACAGTCGTGACCATCTGCTTTGTATGTATCCCTCGTCTAGCCCCCAGTTAGTCGCCCATTTCTTACTGATCTTCAGCTTCCCCTCGGCTTTTTCGCCGCCTTCTTCGGTATGAACAACAACGACATCAACCAGGCAACGTGGATGTCCCTGAGACAGCAAATCACCTACATGTTTAGTCTCTCTGCAGTTGTAATCGCTGTCTCCGTCACCTTCGCATTCCGTCGCGTCAGCTCCGCGCTCAGACGTGTTGGTTCTGCACTCATTTCTTGGCTTCAAGCCCTGATCAAGG
Source organism: Rugonectria rugulosa (assembly GCA_023509875.1). Classification (NCBI taxonomy): domain Eukaryota; kingdom Fungi; phylum Ascomycota; class Sordariomycetes; order Hypocreales; family Nectriaceae; genus Rugonectria; species Rugonectria rugulosa. The sequence continues at coordinate 5,398 of JALNIO010000475.1, forward strand.
TGCTTGTCTTCGTGTTCGACTATGTTAAGCATACAGGTATTCGAAAAGCAGGGCAGTCTGGGCAGTCTAGAGGTCTATACCGCAAGGTCCTTGGGAAACGCAATCGTGCGGCTGTGGACCAAATTTTGAAGCCGAGGCAAAACAGAAATGAAGAGGAGCCAAGCGAGTTTACATACCAATCTGATGATCTGATTTCGAGCTTAAATGGTGTGCAGAAATACGATCAAAATTATTCAGGTAACTCGGCAGTGGTTGATGACGGAAAAAGAGGACCGGCAAACAGCGAATTTGAGGGTGAGGTGAGGAGAGTCCCAAGCCTGTGGCGAAGACTAAGAAAGAAAGGCGCGGTTGAAAACGAGAGGGTCTAGGTCATTCGTGTAGGCTAATATATTCTATCGTAGAAGCTTGGTCTTTCCATTGAAGAAAACGTAGCACTCAGTCGAAAGATATGACTCTGAACTAGTGCAGGTACCATCATTAACTGGACATGCACTCGATCCTCTCAAAATGACATGATGCTAATGGGGATAGCTATAGGATGATATCGTCAATGGCATTGTTAATTTCTTCACCTTCTTGGGGGAACTAGAAGACAAGCACTCTCTACCTGTACGAAAGAAAACGGACCAGCCGCTGCACGCTTGATACTCCAACACTCAAACAGCCACTCGTGTCCTCAATCACCGGAACCCGTTGTCCTTCGCTCAATTTCATCAAGCCACTATCTATTCCCGATGTGATCCGACATCTCCCCGTCTGGTGCAACCTTTCTCTACCAAGCTTCTTTCCTCCGGCATTTTGTACTTGTGTTTGGAATAGCTAACAGTTCCATCCGCAAAAACTTGAACGCTGGTGAGACGCTTCTTAGCAGCGTATAATATCACCTTTATCCATGGTTTATTGTCAGGCCCTGGGCATATTGCGTTACTACGATGGGTTAGTCAAGCAAGCTGAAACTAAATAGTAGTACCTACACAAACACGGCATCGGTGACTTTAGCCAACTTTGGATGTCTTCGGATGGTATCCCGAAGAATCCTTTCATATTTACGAGGAATGCCCGTCCAGGAAGTATGAAGAGATCTAACAGGAGCAGAAAACCTGCCATGTGAGAGAGAAGGATGAGAGAATGAGTGAGGTGTAGTCAAGCCCATGCGAGACACGAGCGAGGCGTATGTAACTCTCGAATTGACAAACGAGGCTGTAAAGTTGAGTCCCGGCCGCCGCCAAATCGTGGGGAGAGGGAACTGAAGTACTTGCAGCCATGAGCCACTGACTTGTCTAGACATGGTATAAAAGGCCGTCGTAGCTATGAATAAAACTTTCAGTCAACAGTAGCATCAACTTAGTGGATGAGTTCATTATTTAAGATAGAGACAGAGGCGCAATAGACTCATTTAGGGGAATTCTCGGGGTGCAGCCCCTTAAAATCAACAACACAAACAGAAAGAGATACAAATTGTACGAATGAAGAGCTGTGCCATGATGAAGACTAAATATTATGAATATTGGAAACAGGCAACGTATCATTTTCCAGAGGCTGATCACCAATCATACACTTTTCGACTCTGTATCTAACTTCGTATCGCTTACATCCGAAACGCTTCTTCCAACACCTATTCTGAACAGTCACTTAGCCCACCACTGCTGGCCAAAGAAAGCCTTGGCTTATTTACACAATTGGCTCTGATGATCTTAAAGTGCGGCAGACCTTGAAGAAAGGATGTGACTGGCGGGCTTCACTGCAAGATGACGTAGGATTGGGGGCTGGAAGTGTAGACATCCCCTCCAATTCAGGGCGGCTGCAGCAAGTTGGATACACGAATACTTGACGATTGGTGTGAAGTGAGTAATTCCACCCAACCCTTCAATACCGCTAAGAAAATCCAGCGATTGGGGTGTTCATCCCATACCATCTTGGTCTGGATGTGTCGCGGAAGACCATGTAGATGAGCGAAAGGGTACCCCTTTTTGATCACTGCTATCTCCCATTGTTGATCTCGACTCACGCGGAAAAGTGAGATAGTTTTCTTTACTTTAGGTAGTAAAATCATGGGTATTAAGGATGTGGTAAGGCTTACTAAATAAGTGGTTAGCAGCACAGAGTTGCAGTGCTCGAGAAAGATGTATTGTATTTCTAAACCAACTATCGTTTCTGGGCTGTGGCGAGCTATTTGCTCATTTAAAAACAAATGTTTATTCACGAGCTGACCGTACAAAGTCCCTTGCGGAAATCACATCATAATATAATTGTTTTGGTCTCCATACCCAAAGCATGCTATCCCTACCCTCACCCAGATTAGGATGGGGGAATATACTCATCACTCAAGTTCTTCTCCTTCTTTTTAACTCAAAACATTCAAACCACCACATCCAAAGCCTTCCTCAAGCTCTTGACATCGCGAGGAACAAACTTGGCCCGGAAACGAGGGGGCAGCGCCACCAAGCTCGTAGGATCGGCGTTACCCTCAACGGGGTGAGGGTTGATCTTGTCGTACTTCTCGATACGGAAACTGTTAAGTAGACGCATGTAGATCAGATACAACTCGCGGTTGGCCAGCAGGGATCCTGCACACATGCGGTAGCCGACGCCGTAGGTGAACAGAGGGGCGTCGGGCTGCTCCAGCCAGCGCTCGGGGCGGAACTCCATGGGATCGTCCCAGACTTCGGGATCTGAAGAATGTTAGTAGTGCCTTTAATCCAACGTGAAAGAATCCATGCTGACTTACCCATGTTGCAAGCCCAAGCGTTCAAGAAGACGACTGTACCCTTAGGGATAGTGATGCCCTCATGAACAACGTCCTTGATCGACGCACGGGGAAGAGCCAGTCGAAGCACGGTAAAGTATCGCAGGGACTCCTTGACCAGCGCAACAATGTAGGCGCACTTTTGGTCATCGTTGACATCGCACATGGGCTCAGACACATCGTAAAATTTGCCAATTTCCTTGACTGCCTTTTCTTGGATCTCGGGGTGTTGAGATAGATAAGCGATGAACCAGGCGACGTTGGTGGTGACGGTATCAAGACCTCCAGACAACATGGTCAGGCTGATGGAGGTAAGCTCATCTTGGTTCAGCTTGGCCTCCTTGTCGAGAATGACGTTGGCCTGGATGCAGGGGCTGTAGGTCCCGTTGGCAATGCGCTCGTCCAGACCGCGGTTCAAATCTCCCAGGTACTTGTCGCGGCGGTTTCGCATCTCGCGAGCCTTGGCTGAGTGGAAGTTGAAAGGGTTCAGACGAAGAATGGGGATGTAATCTTGCAGGTTACCAGTGGTGGAACGAAACTTGCTAATTTCTTCCTCGACATGGGTAATCTCTTCGAAAAGGTCATCTTTTTGGCTCTTGAGACGGACTCCCCAGTTCAGAGTGAGGGCGAGCGACAAGGACAGACGCTGGATCATGGGCATAGGATCGACAGGAATAGCGCCACCATCGCCATAAGAATAGAGCTCCTTGACGAAATCTTTGGACTCGACCTCGAGGTGAGGAACATAGGTCGCCACGGAAGGCCTGTTGAGCGCCGATGCAGCGCCCTTGCGACGTCGCTTCAGGGAGTCGCTGTAAGGGGAAGTGCCGATAGTGGTTCCAGCGGTATCAGAGAGAACCTTGTGGAACGTGTAAAACTCAGGTCGGGAGCTGAAGGCCTGGGAATGCTTGCCAAAGATGTCCCTGGCCGCAGCTGCAGAGTTGATGACGACGATAGGGATATTGCCGAGCTGGATCTGGTAGACGGATCCGAACTTCTTGGACCACAGTCGGTACTTTTCGGCGGCGTTGACACGTATATCCCAGATATTGCCGATTACAGGGAGTCCGGATGGACCTGTCATGCCGTTCAGGCGAGCATTGTGTCGTACGAACTCGTTGAAGAAGAGGTAGACGAGCGGGGCAAGGAGTAACGATAGGAATAATGACTTGAGAGGGCTTTCTTGGACAAAGTTGCCCGTAGACAGGATGAGATTGGCAATCGTCATGTTCGCTGAGATGCTATACGATGCTTGATTGAAACGATAGATACTAGAAAGCGCCAAAGCAGAAGTTATCTACGATTCATGGACGTAAAAATAAGAATCTCGTCGGCATAAGATGTGCCGTCCCTTTCCAATCACTGCTCGGAAATCAAGCCTCAACGCCTCCTTCGGCTAACACAAACTCGTGCCTCACACACACTCACACTTTGTCGAACTGGGCACAAAGTACCAACCCCAAAGTGCCAAGGCAAATCTAATTCAGATGCCGATCCCCCAGAAACGCGGAGGTGGCGTGCGGGGTGCTCGGAAACCGCGGAAGCCGCCACACTCGGAACGTCGGCTTCATACCGAGCCCTCCCATTACAAACTCGTCATTGTGACTGGCGCCCCATGGTTAAACAGAGGCGGAATCCCTGCCCTTTTGCTCGGAAAACTCCCTTTCTTCTTTTTCGTGGTTCGACTTTCACAGTTCCGTTCGTTCAGGACCATGGAAACCCCCTCGACGGAGCAGGCCGCGACGGAGTCCACTCCCACCGGCGCTGCCACGCGAAAACGACCGGCCGGCGAAGGCTTCCGCAGGGGAAAGCGTGGGAAGTACACCTCGGTGGCATGGTACGATTCGTCTCGATCGAACGATTGTTTAGGAATGCTCACAAGCGATACAGTGATGAGTGCAAGAAGAGGAAGCTCAAGTGCATCCCCGTCGATGAATCAGGCTGTCAGCGTTGCATCGACGGGGGGCTGACATGCATCTACGGTCAAGGTGGAAGCCACACTGCTAAGGAGAAGCATGAGAGGTATGCTCTGCATAATATGTTTATCTCAAGCTCATTTAACTTATACACATTCTTCGTAGTAATGTTCAGATCCAAGTCTTGAGTGAACAGCTTGCACAGCTACGCAACCAAGTCTCCGAGTTGGCAAGCACTGTCACCTTGGTCAAGGATCTCAAAGATCGTCCACTCTCTGCACGACTCAATTCCTCGCCAGGAGGAGAGACCATCATCGGGCAATCACCTGCCAGCTCTCATAGAGAGGGTATACCCAAGGAACCTCAATTCGTTGGCCCTACGAGATCAGCTTTTGGCATCATCATCGGAGAACGGTCGCTCACCCGTATGGGCATACCGACCTACGACTCCCTCCCTCTCAGCGGCGTTCAATCGCCGGCGACTCTACCCAAGGACTTTTCTGGCTGCGAGAACTACTGGCAGAACATCAGCGCGGATGAAGTCGCCAGACTGCTCACCGTATTCCAGGAAGAGGTAGAGTCCGTCTACCCGTTTCTCAACATCGGAGAGCAAGCTGCGCAGGCGGAACAAATTTTGAACGCGATCCGTCGCGAGAACTTGCTGAGTGATACGTCAGACCTCGGGGTTACTCTCAAGGATGTCGAGCTCGTGAAGGTCGCCATGGCCACGGCTATTGTTCTCGAGTCGCACGGGAAGAAGGAACTCAGCACCATGATTGTACAATCGGTCGAGAACAATGTGTCTGTAATAGCCCAGCCAGAAGTCAGTCTCAAGGGGGTTCAACTCCTCACCATGCTAGTATGTTCACTCCCTACCCAAGGTGCCTTGAATGAACTCATTCGCTTACACTAACAGAGCATTTATTATTTCCACTGCGACGAAGAGCTTCTTGCCTGGCGCACAATCGGCGTCGCAGCGCGAGAAGCCCTCGAGATGGGTTTGCACCGCAAGAAGAGCCTCTTTGACAACTTCAAAGATGCCGAAGAACGTCGTCTTGCGAGCAGAGTGTTCTGGTGTGTTTATGTCCTGGATAGGCGCTGGAGCTTCGGCACAAGTCTGTCATTTGCTCTCGTCGATCGTGACATTGACCCAGAGCTTCCAGAGCCAGTATGTCAACCTCTCTGCATTTCACCTGCTATATAGCTCTGACCCTACACAGGACAGTGAGTTCTCATACCTCAAGTGCATGGTCGGCTACGGCCGTCTCTGCTCCAAGCTATGGGACGCAATCCCTCCATTCGGATCTCAATCCCAGTTGATCCCCGACGACAAAGTCGTTTCACTTGACATGAACACACAAAATTGGCTGCAGTCGATACCTCCAGACCTTCAACTCCGTCATCCGCGATTGGGACTCGCCCCGCGTTCGCAGCCACGTATAACTCATCGGCTGCGAGCGCTTCTGTACCTCCGCGGGAACCACACCCGCACTCTCATATACAGGCACTACCTTCTCAGCGCCCAGAGCATCGCCACAAATCTCAGGAGCGCGTGGCTCGTCGTCGACATTGCCCAGGACAGCATCCAAGTCCTCGTGCACCTCAACTCGACGACGGATATTTACTCCCGCCAGCAAAACGCCTTCAATTACTTCCTCCTCAGCGCCCTTGCCATTATATTCTTGGCTGTCTGCCACGCCCCGGATACCTTCTCCGGGCCGTGTCGCAAGAGCTTCCTCGATGCCGTCGAGCTCGTTCGCGGCTTCTCGCGCCACAGCATGGCCAGCCGAAGACTGTGGAATAGCATTCGCGGGCTTCTTCCTCGGCTCAAGAGTCTAGGTATGCAAAGCTCAGATGAGAGCAGTCACGATATGGACGTAGCCAGTAGAAGTTCTCTGGGCGTTGATTCGTCTAATTATCAACAAGTTGCCCACATCAATAATTCGGATGACGTTGAAGATATCCCTGTGACGGACATTCATGCTGACCACGATCTGGTCCCGGATCTTGACATGGGTGGCATTCCAGATATGTTTCAGATGAGAAATGATCTTCTATCGTTGTTTGATGTCTTTGGACAAGGTCAAATTTTGCCGGAAGGATTTGGTGCTCAATTTTACGGGCCAGATGATAGAGAGTTGAGTGGCATGGGAGGAGAGATTTCGAGGCGATTTCAAGGATTAATCTAAACAAAGTTTTTGAAGACTATCCCAGTCGCCTCAATTTCGTCCCATCAAATATATCAATACTTTTAACATGAAGCAAAGAGGGTCGAATTTGAGGCATCTTTTTGTATCTTTTTGTTGATCTAGAGACATTTACTCGAGCTCATTCTCGAAAAATACCATCATGGCACCTTGATGAACCGTTTTGGCAAAAGTCTTGAGCTCCAAATGCGCGGCACACTCATTATCGTAATAGGCCATGTCATCTACCGAGTCAAATACCGAGATAACGGCAATCGTGTACCCTTGGTTGCGCTGATCCTGCTTGGTAGGTCCCGCTCTCACGGAGCGAATGTAAGGCTTGCCATCCTATTGGCAGTGAGTGACTGACCAGCATCCGATGGCCAAGTTTATTTACTGACCTTAACAGCCTTTGATGGCATGCTCCTGTAAATCTCAATCAATTTTTGCTGGTCCTCCACTTTGGGGATCTTGAAGAGAGTAACGCGGTTGATTGGCTTCGACATGGTGTAAGAATAGTATAACAAGACGTGGTAAAGACGAGAACTGTTGAGATAAAATACGGAGTTTCTTGGATGTAAATTAGGATTCGTGGATAGATCTTGTTAAGGTAATGACGCAGAATAATTTCTGCATTAGATCTAAATAGACGGATGTTCGGAAACGTATCCCCAAGATTCCGAAATCCGTCGGAATCTCATCCGGCGGAGTAAACATACTGGACGAGGAGATGAACCACTTAATCAATCTCATTATCCACTTCCTATTTGATACAAAGCAATCAGGGATCCAGTAATTGTATCAGAAACCCGAGCGTAACCGACCTAGCAGTATCCCGCTCAAACTCCATGGAGATATCGGCTTCGTGGCCGCATTTCGCTCTCCTCGCATCATCGATCAGCTCTCAGCAAGGATCGAAGATCATCTTTCTGAATCACAACCACATTGTCAGTAAGACGTCGATCCAGCCCGGAGAAATAGCTCCAACGCCAATCATTGTCACTGGTGTCAACCGTGTGTGGCAGGTTCAGGGCATAAAAAATACGGATCGTAGCATCGTCACCAGCCCTACCAGTCTCGAAATCAACTTAAACTTGGTCGTCTCTCAATTTTCGCATAGCTAGAGCGAGTCTTGAGCGTGGCTCAACGCAATCTAACATGATCTCACCTAAAATTATCCAGTGGTCATGAGCTGTCCTGCAATCCTTCTAGATCCAACCTCAGACATAGATGTGTAGTGATAATTACTTAATCTGGTTTCTTATCCAACTCTCGGGACCCAATGGCTAGATGTGTTACTGGCGACAGGAGTGCTGACACCACATTGTAATACCAATGGAGCTTTGTCCACACGAAGCAACGAGTGGTAACGCGCAGTATAAAGAACAAAGGTTGATCATCTTCCACAAACACTTGCATAACTTCGCTCTCTTTTTTTTGAGCTCATTGTTATTCTCCCATCATGGCAAAGCGCACAATCACCTTTGTTCCTGGTGCCTGGCACACGCCCGCCCTATTCGCATCATTTCTAGACCGACTTCAAAGAGCCGGCTATCCCATAACTTCCAAGCAACTACCATCCATGGAGGCCTCTCGGCCGGAAAGACAAACAGTCGCGGCGAATGCTAGCTTCATTCAGGAAGATCTGCTGCTGCCAGACATTGAATAGGAAAAGGACGTGATTTTAATAATGCACTCTTACGGTGATTGTCCCGGCGGCGCTGCGGCCAAGGGCTTGAGCAAAGCTGAGCGACTTGCCGCTGACAAGAGCGGTGGCATCATCGGTCTAATCTTCATGTGCGCATTTCTGGCGAATGAGGGCGATTTACTCCGAAGCAAGCTTCCTGGAAACAAATTTCAGCCCTGGGTCATTGTCAAGGTGGGTTTCTCAGAACGAGGTGAAGATTCCATTCCTCATGTATCGAGCAGAAAGAAAGCGGCCCAGTTGGCGTCGACAACCCCGAACATGCGTTCTACAATGAAGTCGACGTGGACTTGGTGACGACTTCGGTCGCGGAGTTGCAGACGCAGTCGCTCGCTTCGTTCATCACACCGAACCAGCCGCCTGCTTGGCCAGATGAGGTGTTCAACGGACGTCACGCGTGAATCAAAACCCAGAGAGACAATGCCACGCCGCATGTGTTGCAGAATATAATGACCCAGTCCCGGCGGGTTGATTGGCTTGAGCTGGACCTCGATGCCAATCACTCCCCGTTCTTCACTCATGGCGATGAGATGATCCGGTTTATCGAAGAGCGGGCCAGCGACTGGGTTGGATAGCCCGTTCTGATCTTGATGTCTCTGAGCTACTTTTGATGAGACGTTGGATGACTTAAAGGATCGTTAACGACAGGAAGGCAGACGCTCGATGTGACAATTTATTAGGCACTCTCTCGACTCAAGTGGCCAGCCTATTGGGTCAAGATACGGATAAGTTTACAATTCCGCTACTTGATTTTACGACTTATCCTACAGCTCGTCAATTTCATCGTCCTAAAAATGAACCTCCTGACAAAAGACGTGTAGGTCAATATCAAGTATTCGCTTCTCTATTCGCGCACTCTACAGCCTAATAAAACAGCATTAACACTGCAATAGCTATTCTATCTACAACCGCATTTGCATAATTGAGGATTGAAGGGAAAAGGTAATGTCATTTGATCATGCATCTTCTTTCTGGACAAAGCGGCCGTCGTTTTATCGGACGCTTGGAACCAGCGGGTAGAGACTCGAAGAGAAGGGCATCAACAACACAAAACAAGTTCTCTAGGCCAAAAGAAGATAGTGTATGTAAAAGAATGGCTTAGAATTATGATGTTGATAATTTTTCTTTAGCACAGGGTGATTCGTAGTGAACAGAAGGCTTCTTAGGTGGCCAGAAGCGGGATAGCTCTCAAAGGAGAGGGCAACCCACGAAAGGTAACTTGAGATAAAGCTTTACAAAAGGATGGGAAGTACATGCAGTAAATATGAACTATCTGGTTAAACTTACCGTTCATTGTACAACAATCAAATTGCATTTACCATGGAAACATATAATGAATGGCAAATGACATGTTCGCTGGAATATTGGCTAAATTATGATACCTCTCAAGTCATGGTACACGGCCATTCAATGCATTACTCTCTAGAAAATAAAAGACAGGGAGCATCAACTTCTTGACATCTTCTTTCGTAATCTTCCTTGCTGCACAGCCAGAAAGGCTGTCGCCGCCTACCTTATCCGACTTGTACTTGGGAAAGTCTTGCATGATCATGGCGAGGGTGCGTGACTATAGGAAGGCTCAGACTAACAGAGCTGGTTCTTGGCAGAAACGCAAAGGCCGGCTCCTCGTTCATACCGTCGATGCAGCGGCATCTGCAGCGAAACCACTAAGTTTCGCCCCGTCTGGACATAATGGTCATGGCAGGTTGATGGGAAAATCACATTTCTCGGCCTAAGTGTACTCTTCAAGTCTCTCACTATGCTAACCGAGCCATTCTCTACCATACGCACCTCCTCTTAGTAAAATTGAATCAACGGTGTGTTACGAAACTTAGTAAGCCTGCCTACTTCTCTCCGTCGCTTCGGTCAGGAGCCGTGCGGCTTTCTTATATTCGCCATTACCATCGCACGCCATTTCAGGATTCATCCTTGAAATAAGATGAGATCCTTTTCGTATTATAGTAGGTAATAGCTACTGCTGTTATTGCGCCTAAAGCCTCACGAGGATCGCCACCGAGTTTAACGTCGAATGTCTCTGCGTCCCAGATTAACGTTACGAACCACACACCAATGCCTACTTTCTGGAGAGACTTGAGCCCGATGGTTATGAGAACGAGGTCCAACGGACTTACTATAGGAAGTTAAAATGGCAACTAAGAGTACGCCATGTCGTAGCGACTACAATCATCTCTCTAGGCGCTTGCTTGCTCTAACTTCAATCAAATAGCCGTGCTTACATACTTTCTAAATAAATACCCTCCCCTTGCCCTATATTCCTCAAATCATGTTACTTGACAATGACTATTTGCTCTCCCTTGAAGACCAGGTATTTCGGTAAATTTGATTAAGATCATTGATAGTAAGTAGAGTCTCTCAGCTGTAAGCCAAGGAAGCGCCCCTCTTCGAGTACACCAAACGCTCTTCGTGATCAACCTGACGCTGTCGAGCTGGATGGAGATGTTGGGTACTTCCATGCCATATAAGTAATCCAAGTCTGAAAAGCGGCCAACCCAATGCTGATAATTCCAGTAAGAATTGTGATGAGCAGCGCAACGAGTGCGACGATGAGGGCATTCCGCTCGGAGCTGTGCCGCTCAAGCCATCTTTCCAGCCCAGTCCTCGGCCGGTTTGTCATGGTGTTCGAAAGTTCGCCATGGAGTGCTGCGACTCGATTTCCCCAATAAAGGTACTCAAAGTTGTCTGGAACATGATGGAAGATGCTATAGCCCTCGTACCGGTTGCATTCCTCGTCAAAGCCTTTCTTGCGGATCAATTTTTCCAAAATACTCGCCGACCGATCATCAATCAATGGGAAGATTTTCCTGCAGAGAATGCAGTGTTTCAACCAGAAGTTGAGGTGGAAGCCTCCCTCTTGATAATAAGAATTAAGTTAGTACCTGTCTGAAGGAAGAAAATACATAGGAGCGTACCGAGCTAGGCAGGTTGCCATGTCGCAGTTCAGCGGGGAATCCTGGCCTCGAAAACTCTCCAGCTGAGCTTTCAGGAATGAGACATGATGGAAGAGGTAGATGTCGTTGCCGACATGAAGCAAGTGCTCTGCCAGATTGTCCGTTCCTCTGAACTTTATGCCAAGCCGTTTCTGTAATTTTCGGGCCTTCATTGTTGTCTGCTTGTCTACGTCGACCTTGAACTTATCAGAGTCATTCGTCGCCGGCCGGAACACCTTCTGTTCGAACTCGAGGAATGTCTCGTCTTCACGCCACAACGTTGGCTGACATCCACCATGCGTGTACCCGATAGCATGCCGTTTGCTAGCTTCCGAATCCACCATTAGCATACCCTGGACAGCCAGGTTAACTGCGTGCTCGATGTCGGGGTCAAATGCTGCTGTCAGGCCATCCTCCGTCTTAAGTATGGTTCTGACATTGTTTAGTTCTAATCCAATGTTCTTCTTCAAGAAGTCCGCAACTTTAAGAACATTCTGGTGGGTGAGGGGCTTGAGCTGATTAATTTGATCCAGCTGGACGACGAAGTCATTGGTTGGACTGGCTGCAATCTTGTCCCAGAGTGTGAAGAACGCTATGAAGGTCCCCCGCTTGCCGAAGAAACTCTGAGCAATCGACTCTCTCTCCTGTGCGGTGGTTCGCTGCATTTTGTTGAATTCGCTGAAGATATTTGGAGAGACTGAACATCCGTGAGTGCTCGCACCATCTAGGCATCAGCCAGTGAGTCTGCGCGGTGGCTGTGCTGCATATTCCTTGTGCCCAATTGCCACCTAACCCGTCTCCTCTGCCGCTCTTCATCTCATCTTGAGACAGCTCACGGTTCAAACCAAGCAATATACTAAAGTCAGCATAAACCAAGTACTCTCAGCCTTCTCATTCAAATATCGCCGTCGAACTCGGTTCTCGAACGCCTCCCTCACAACAGCGCCTATCGAATGGATCATACAATGACGGTCACCCCAGAGGATATGGGGCGAGCTACGGGGCCGATTACAGACACAAACGTTGTCGGCCATCTTGACCTGCCTTCTCAATCTCGCAGTCAGGCGAATGGGGACCGTAACCGGGGCGGGCCGCAAGACGGTCCAATCCAGCCTCCAAGGAAAAGACAGGCATTAGCAAGCGATGCTCAGCGGGCCAGAAATACTCCCGTCGCCTCACTTGATGCTGACCAGGATGGCTGCAGCAATGAGCTACCAGATCATGCTACAGCACAGCTCTCTGTGTCCGCTAGCGCCAGCAGGAGCAGCAGGCGGCAGGCATTCAAAGATATCACCAAAGGCCCTGGCCACGCCGGCAGAGAAGCGGTCACTGTCAAGCCGCCACTGCAAAGCGGCACGACGGCGATTCCTGCCACAGCACAGGAGTCCTCCCCAGCCGCTGCTCCCCGGAGTCCTTGGCCAGCTGCTTACCAAATGACAACATGCTCGAAGAGGAAGATGTCCGACTTGCCACCAATCCAAGACGTACGCTCTGCCTTAATGATATCCACGTCCATCCTCACTGCTCCTGTGCCATCGACAGGCCTGATGCTGACCCAGCCGACTACTGGAATTCCCGTCCCAGGCAGCAAAGAAAAGCGGAATTTATTTGTCGACATGGATCTCGCCACGGAAAAATGGTCTCACCAGGAATACCAAGAAAGAGGCGACTATGTCATAGGACAATTGAAGGGAGTGGTTGATCGTGACAAAGACCTTTGTCAACGCGCGCGATTCCTTACTTACAGGATTCACATGGTCGGCAAGTCGCACGCCTCAGCAAAGCCTTCGATAGTCATCAAATGCATGAATCAAGATGTTGCTCGTCTTCAGACCTTGTTCAAGTGTGCAGGTAGACTTCAATGCACAACAGGACACCCCCCCGAAAAGCAAACGCCACACTGCCCACCTTTCAGACTAGTATATTTCCCTACAGACAGTCCACCACAAAGTCGCAAAGCATCGATGGAAATCACAGCCCATGTCGCGTCCAACACAACCCTCTGCGGGACCTTGGTTGAATTCCAAGGCAAGACAGCCACCATCGGATTATCTCTCGACATCGGTACCCAACATGGGCTCCTCACCGTGGAACATCTGTTTTATGATAGTCTCGAAGGCGATGCGCCACCAGCCCCCTTGGAGCAGATGCCGACCGTGGCTGACGGCTGTGACTCAGACGAGCTGTGGATTGACGATGGTGATCAAGATTTTAATCATCGCCTGGGACCCAATGAGACAACTTCTGCAGAGGCGGCCTCGCCGAAACTACATTCGTCGCCGGATCAAGACGGCACCCAAGACTCAGGACAACATGACAGACATGCCTACGCAGGGCATAAGCTGGACGCGCCTGTTCAATTGAATGCAGTCGAGCCGTTCCTTGACTATGCAATCGTCGTTCTTGGGGAGGAGATGATGTCTTCAATGCGAGTCAATACTATCCGTCCCAAGGGGCCGTCCTCGAGCCCAATTTCTTTGAGCGTAATTGCCAACGCTCCTCGTATGCATGGAGTTCCAGTCTTCATGGTCTCCGGTGTCAGAGGGTTATGCTCGGGAAGCATGCTCGCAGGATTCGAATATCTGGGTTCGCATCCTGGTCAGAAGATGTGCAAAGTTTGGAGTGTTGTTCTGGATTCACCTGTGGGTAGGTTGAGCTGTATCACTTCTTTCTTTGCTTTAGACTGACAATCTGACCAGGGTTGATGAACGGGGAGTGTGGCTCCATCATTGTCGATCAAGAAACGTCCGAGGTTTATGGTCATGTCGTTGGATCCGACTGCTTCGGCAGTGCCTATGTTGTGCCTCTCATTCATACAATCAGTCAGATCAAGACCAGCTTCGGCGTAAGCTGTGTAACACTTCCATGTCTCGAATCCAGCCAGGGATTGCCAACTGAAGAGGAATCAGGCCTCAGTATTGACCACGCCGATTCCCCTAAGTTCAACAAGGAAAAACAGAATCGGGCAAACCCCTAGGTAATTTCGGGTTCGGCCTCGCCCGATGATGCAGGAAAAGTGGACGACGAAGGGAGCAATCATTGTCAGACAACCGGATTACCACTTGATGCGCATCTGGATACTCTACCATGGTCTGCGGCAAAGCAAGGGCAAGAGGCGGTTATAAGGCAGCTGCTCAAAATCAACGCTAAAGTCGACGAAAGAGACACTTATGGCCGGACGCCACTGTTATTTGCTGCTGAGAATGGGCACGAGACGATTGTAACGCTACTGCTCGAGAAGTACGCTGAAGCCGACGAAAGAGACATTGATTTCCAGACGTCGTTATCGTTGGCTGCTGAGAACGGGCACGAGGCGGTTGTCAGGCTGCTACTTGAGAAGGGTGCTAATGTTAATGAAATAGGTTGGAGGCCTGCAAGGACGCCGCTATTATTGGCTTCTAAGAAGGGTTATGAGGCGGTTGTGAGGTTACTACTTGAGAAGGGTGCTGATATCCATGAAAGAGATGGGATTCATAAACATACGCCGCTGCTGTTAGCTGCTATAAGTGGGCACGAGGGGGTCATAAGGGTGCTACTTGAGAAGGGTGCCGATATTAATGAAAGAGATGGAATTTCTCAACGGACGTCGCTGGAATGGGCTCGCCAGAACGGACATGATGCGGCTGTAAGGCTACTACTTAAGAAGGGTGCTATGTAACGGTCAGGTTCCTCATAGGTAAACTAGATTGTAGTTTGATGAAAGTTTGTCCACCAATAACTAACTCCGGAGGAACTTTTCCAGTTTTGCCTAAATCGTAGTTCTTTTAATACCAGCACGATTGACGAAGGCGGGGAACCCTGGAGAGTCTGTGGTCAAGTTCGCTTCTCTCCGGAGAATGCTAGTTGCCGAGGCATGGGCATGTTCGCAATAGGATCATCTACGAGATCTTTGTTCACTGTGATAGCGGTAGTAACTGTTGAACGGGTGTCGTGTGATAGCATACAATCTTTATCGCATCACAACTTGGAGAGCACATTTGCATCAATCCACGCCGTGTTTCCAAGCTCCCCATCCTCTGTCGCAAACACTTCCGCAGGCGTGTCATAAGGGCTAACCCCCTTCTTATTTAAAACAAGGGTTATATTGCTCTCCTTCTCCGCTTGGACATCATACCCAGGCCCGAAGTCATCGTACGTCGCCATGAAGGTGCGGTTGCTGAGTCTTCCGCTCCAATCAATGTACCCGGCGGGGAGGATGCTAGCGTCCAGGTAAGTCTTGATGAAAATGGATCGATGAAGTTCGTTCCACGGACGGCCGAGGGGACACTCCCCCTTGATCTCTTCGGCGATGGTGGCGTTGGCGGCGATGACCTGCGACTTTGAGATGTACACGCCGTACTTGTTGACGAATGTGGTATTTGTCCCTAGACACTGGATTAGCTCGTATGTTGATGACCGAGATGCACACAATGAGAACCTTTCCATGCAGTAATTCCGCCGCCGCAATTGCGAAGACTCAACGTGGAGCGCTCAATCCATGCCGTGCCGAACCCGTACAAAAAGTCCGTCTGACCGGCGACGATGGAGTCATAGAAGAAGGCGTTTCCCAGCTTGCCGACGTAGAGCTACCACGTAATTAGATGGAGGTCAATTCGCGAAAAAGAGATGAACTTGCAGTGTCTTGGTAGCTGTACAAGCCGCACGAGTAGAATCCAGCATTCGCCCTGCTGATGCCCGCCGCGTGCGCCGGTCCATTGGAATAATCGTAGGCATTGTTTCTAAAGTCAATATTGTACGCGCGAAAGTCCTCGCACCCGAACGGCGTATCGGCTGGGACAGGCCAGCCAGTCGGACCAGATCCTGTGAGGGACGCATTCCACGTCGGAGCTACGGTCAGGACGCTCGTTACAGCGTTGTCGACGCCTTGGCCTGTGTTGTCGCCATTTGCCGACGCCCACCAGACAGTGACTTGATTGCTGTGAGCAGTGTCATAGTCAATATCAGCGTAGCTTCTTCCTTTGTACGGACGATCGCTCACGCCCAGGAGGGTGAGGGGACCTTGGCGGGTGACGTTGAGCTGCTCAGTGTAATCGCCGGGGGCAATCAGGATGGTGTAGGAATCTGTATTATTGGGGAGGGACAGTATGGCATCTTGGATGGTGTGAAAATTGGCACGAGTGTCATTTTTGCTGACGTAGATTGTATTTTTGGGACAGCCATCCAATGGTGCTCGCTTCGAAGACCTTTGGCATTGGGCGTAAGTGTTGGCTGGGGAAGCCTTGCTGTAAGTCGGGTTAGCGACCGCAGACGAGGGCAACATCAACGCCACAAGAGGGAAGAAGAACAGCATTTGGAGAAGCATTTCAGGCGGAAAAAATACAAAGAAAACATCAAATGTGTGTGCATATAGTACTACACTAAGTTGAGATGTCTCAAGGGCCTCGTGAGGCTTTATAGACATTGCCATGTCGCAGCGTTAACATGTGCCCGCCCGACGATGTTCTTACCACTCATTTCCAGACAGCAGCGTAGCGGCAGTCTAAACAGATACAGCGACAGCTTCTTCCTCCGTCTTTACTTAGAGTGTCGATTGACCGGAGAATTTAAAATCCACAAACCAGCGCGCGGGAGCAAATAGAAGAAAAAGGCAACAGAGGAAAAATGAAATAAAAATAAATAAAGAAATGACAAAAGGTAACGCCCTCCTTCCTGGAGACGTTCAACCTCTTGCGCACTTTGGCACCTGATCGCGGGGCTTTGCTACCCGGCCAGGAGGTACTTCGACCTACATATTCCTCAATAGTTTCAACTACCGCCGTGGCACATGCGTGACACAACGGGATTTCACTGCACGTCGTCCATTGGACGGACCGACGGCAGAACATGGATCGGCTGATCAGACCGATTCCAAGAACTCAGTAACGTACTCCGGGGAATACAAGACAGAAGAGGGAGGGCTACCGAGGGCCGGACCCCCAATCACTATGACTGGGGATCGAACCCTCGACCTCTGGCCTCCCGGAGACCATGGACACGGTAGCCAAACCGGCCAACCTCACCATATCTCCCTAGCTGTCGAAGAAAAATTCAATGAGCGCGGCTATATTGGCCGCACCCACACGCATTTATCCATGGAGTAAAATCGCTTGCATCAATCTATTCAACTCAATACCCTCGCCTGGCTTTATTCCCCTTTCCACGATAATGGGTAGTTACTTGTACTCTCGTCCAATATGCCTCCTTTATCCATCCCGTCGCTCCCACCGAATAAAAGCTGGCTGCGCTGGTCTTGAAAAAAGAGACGTATAGTCCGTCGCAGGCACTCCTCGCTTCCCGTCAATCGTCTTCACCCTAAAATTCCGCACCATGGTCGCGATGATAGCCCCTAGATTTACATACGCGAATTTTTCTCCAATACATCGATGTCGCCCGGCGCCAAATGGCAAATATGGACTTCTAGTGCCCTTGGAAATGACACCATCACCATAATCGACATCATCATCCTCGTCCTCATTATTTTCATCCCAGCGGTGAGGATCCCAGTTCTGCCCGTTTGGGAAGTACTCGTCGCTCAGGGCGGTGACAATCGGCGATGCCAGGAGCACCTTACCCGGCGCAACCGTATAATCAGTGCCAGGGACTTTCATGGGGTTCTTGACTTTGCGCATGATGGAGTGGATCGAAGAATGAACACGCAGCGTCTCCTTGACAACATTCCGAAGGAGGGGAAGCTTTTCAAAATCTTGGTACTGCAGGCGAGGAAAAGCTCCATCGACGCTGAGCTGGTCGACTTGCTCGCGGTATAGCTCTTCGGTAATATCTGGACGTGAGGCCAGATGAAGCATGATCCATGTGCTGGCCGACGAAGAGGTGTGCTGCCCTGCCATCAAGAGGGTAATCATCATGTGCGCCACCTCCTTATCAGGAACGGGTTGTCCATTTTTGTATTTGCATCGCATCAGATTCCAAATCATATCCGAGCCTTCTTCCAAGTCGACACCGCTCTGTCGTCGTTTTTCGATAATGTCCATGTAGATTGCCCTCATCTTTGCGTGCGCGGCATCTCGACGACGGTTGTTGGGCAACGGCGCCCAGGGGAACAAGAAGTTGACGGGCGTGAAACCCAGATCCAGGTCGTGATACAACGCAGCAAAGTCCGATGACAACTTGCTCCTCACCTCGTCTCCCTGTAACGCTCGAGCAGCCGTCAAGATTGTTATCTGGGCCATAGCCGTAGAGATGTCGACAACACCAGACCGACCGCTGAAGACGGGCGCCGAGTCAATGTATTCAATCACTTCGGCTTCGATCTTTTGGACGTGGGACTCGAGAGCGCGTTGGGTGAGGCCAAACTTGACGAATTTCTTTTGCTCCATCAACTTCGAGTTGGGGCAGTCGTAGACCACATCGCTACCAAAGACAGGAGTTGTCAAGGGGGAATAGATTTCCTCGGCGTTGGCATCCTGGTGTCGACTGTTGAGGACAAAATCGTTTCCTTGGACTCCGAGACAGCAGGTTATTTTTCGGCCGAAGAGGACAAAGGTGAAAACGTCTCCGTACTGGTAGCATCAAGCCGTCAGCATCAGTGGGATTCGGGACTTCAAGGGGAACTGGTGATTAATACCTTCTCTCGGCATGCCAGAAAGAATGAATAAGGATCAAGACCATACGAAATAGCATTTCCCACGAAAGGAAACCAATGGAACACGACTGGAGGTTCGCCGACTTTTCGAGGGAGTCGTTGCTGAAGAGCGTTGAGCACAACGGTAAAGACGAGTACCCCAGCTGCGTACAGAGGGAGAAATAGTAAGGAAAACATGGTCCTTTTGGTTTCACTTCCAGAGAACCGCAATCAATATGATCTGAGATGAGCGAGTAACAACATGAAAGCTGGGAGGTTGAGACGCCTTAAATGTTTCAAAAAGCATCGTCCAAAGCGGCCACATCCGCATCTCCGAGTTCGTCCATCCTTCAAGCCCGATTATAGCATTCAAACTAATCTCTCATACGTATTCTCCTTTCCCAGACCCATATTGTCTCACCGTTAGTGTTCTGAGCAACAGTGTTGTTCTTTGGCAACCCCTCAAGACGGCGACGAAACCAGCCAATCAAAGATCACCCTATTCATCTTGAGTCCCAGAATACGACACCTCTATCTGGCTTCCTACCTCAAAGTATGCATAAGCGACAATGTCAAAGGAATCTATCCTTGTTACGTATCCGCTTCGGGTTCGTATTCGTACTTCAGTCAAGCCTTGGCTTATGTGAAGCTATCCCCACCACGCCAGCCCCAAGCCCGCAGATCCGAACACGATGGATATCTCGATACAGTTGGGGTGGTAGATGCTCTTTTTTCATCTTTGGTAGATCTAGAATCTTGAATCTTCGTGATCGAGATTCGTCAGACTCTCCAACCCCGTACCGATTAGATCTAGGGGAGTTCTTCCAAGCCTCATTATCGCTTGCCTCTTATTTGCGAGGTCTTCCACTTTAAAATTTGCTCCAGGTTTAGTAGGCAAGTTTGAGAAGGAGATAACTGGTTTCAACGAACTCGATTTCCTATGAAATAGACCAAATTCTCCCTGAGATGATTCTTCTGTTTATTTACCCCAATTTGCTATAAAATATCCAGCGTGCTGCCCCGTCTCGAATCGAAAAGTTGGATATTCTTTTGTTCTAGGGTAACAAGATTTGGAGGCAACCGACCGCTGTCAGGTGGAGTCGGAGGTCACGTGCGAGGTAGGTGAGGTAAGGTAGCGCTCAGTAGTGCTCACCAATTCACCATCTTCGCGACTCCTTCGCACGCGTCGCGAACAAAAAATGAATCCTAACCGGAGAACCGAATGACTGATGGCTTCTGCTTCACCAAGTCATAAAATTGCGTCATCTTCATCCTCTGCTGGCGACCTGCGGAAAAGCCCCGCGTTGCTCCGACTTGGGCTCCTCCACCCTAAATTGCCGTTATGCAGGGGCTCTCCGTTGCGGGCCGACGCCGGCCTGCCGTATGCGACCCGTGCCGGAAGCGCAAGCTCCGATGTGATCGGAACCTGCCGTGTAGCATGTGTGTACGCTCTCGACGGGAAGAGTGCACATATGGTCGTGGCCATAGAGGAGCAGCGGCCACATCAGTCGCGTCGCAGGTCCCTTCTCATGCTCAAGGACAAAATGCCATTGAACTCGGGTCGCTGCCGACGGCACCCGCGCCAGCTCCCGCACAACCATCCGCAGCTCTGGAGGTTCGTCCCTCTCGGCCATCGGACAATTTAACAGTTCCAAGCAGCCCCGAGACCGAAATAACGTCGTCTTTACCCACAGGAACTTGGTACAACTCAAGGCTAGGAAGCGTTTACATCAGCGAGCAGTCCCCAGACGGGACACAATCTAACTCTTCATCCAATGGCGTAACGTCCACGGCAATCGCTCTTCGTCCCGCAGGCCGGCCTAAGGGACACTCGGAGAGGGGGAGTATGGACGGCTGCCCAGAGCGCGAGCAATGGATCATGTCTCTTCCTGGCGTAGCCAATCCGGTTAGGGGTATCATGTTCAAAGGCAAATACCTAGGCCAAAGCCATTGGCTACTGTCAATGATGCTCGTAAGCTTTATGGATTATGGCTGACCGAAATTGGAATTCGAATTGACATCCTTGTGCAGGTCCCCAGGGTGGTGTTGTACATGCACCAAGGCCCTACTAGAGCTGGAAGCGAGACATGGAAACTTCTGAATGAGTGCAAAGCCCTGGCCAGGCAGCTCAAACTCCAGCGCCAACTTCAAACATGGGAAGCGGAGTGTGGAAAGTTCTTCCCTCCGAGGCAAATTTGTGACCGTCTGCTTGAAATTTACATTTCCAACTTTGAATCGGTCCATCGGGTTGTCCATGTGCCTTCATTAATATCCGAGTACGAGCGACACTGGCGCAATCCGACAGCAACAGACACCTTTGTCGTTCTCAACATCCAGCTCTGCCTTGCTTTAGGATGCTATCTCTACGATGATACGTTCTCCCTCCGAGCCATCGTTGAGCAATGGATCCACGAAGCCAAGACAGCATTAGTGACACTGGGGAGAACACCCTCCAGCATTGTCGGATTGCAATTGTTGTGTCTACTTTATTTCGTCCGTCACTTCTACAAAGGGAAATGGGGTCCCCCAGTATGGATATCGGGAGGGACAGTTTATCAGGCAGCTGTGTCTGCTGGACTGCATATAGACCCATCCAAGTTACCAGAGGTTTCTGCATTTGAGGCTGAGCTGAGGCGACGCCTCTGGATGACTATTCTTGAGATCCAACTAGAAGCCAGCCTCGACGCCAGTACACCGCCTCTTCTATTACTGGACGACCACGATTGCCAGGCTCCGTCAAATTTGGACGATGATCAACTGGATCCCGCCATCAATTCCCCGCCAGTCGCCTGGCCGGTTGACGTGTTTACGAACACGTCTTTACAGATCCTCTTTGGAGAATCTCTGATGCTACGTTTGAAGATTGTCAAGGTGGTGAACAATTCTCGCTCGCAAGCTACTTATGGGGAGGTGCTACGTCTGACCTCTGATTTGGAAGATGCCATGCGCAAGATGACCAGCCGTATAGCCTCTTATGGCACTGCAGCGACCCCATTCCAGAAGCAATGGTGCGAGTTACTCATGCGACGATGCTTCATGGTTCTTCATCTTCCATACATGCAGCTGGCATTGAAGAATCCCCTGTATTACTTTTCACGCAAAGTTTGTGTAGACAATGCTATCAAGTTGTCATACGCCTTTACGTCTCCCCGCGACGGAGAAAGGACCTTGGAGGCTCTCCGCACAGCAGCCAATATTGGGCACTCATGCGACGAATACCTTCGCCTCAATTACTCCACGGCCGGGTGCATGCGCATCATGCTGCTTCAATGCAGTTTCATTCTCGGCGCAGAGCTCTTGGCGTTGATCGACGAGGACACGAGTAGCTCTAAGAAGGGATCCGGCGGTGCAGGACTGACAGGCGGTAACCTCCAAATTGCCCAGATCCAGGCACTCTTGCGCGGGGCTGGGAACTGCGTGGCAAATCGTCTTAGAGCTGGCCACTCCAACGTGAAAGACTACACGGCCATCATATTTATTCTGGCTGATGCTAACGTGTCCATGTCGGGGTCAGTCCCCGATGACGCACAGCATGGTGAAGTCTTGGAGGCTTTCCAATTCGCTGCTTCCATCTTGCGAGATCGCATCGTTGGGGAATTATCGTTGGATAATATCGTGATGAGCTCCGCCAGAACTAATCAGGACATGGGCCCGACTGGCAGCTTTTGGTTGGATCAGATGCAGGAGATGAATGGGACAATTGACTTTGGCCGTGAGGATGGTTGGGGATGATGGGTGAGGCGGAAGTCAGAGCTTATGAGTGGAATTTACTGCAGGAGTCACTGCATAGAGGCGTGGTAAAGAAGGGACTGAGTTTGTAGCAATTAGAGGCTTTTGTTATAGTCGGCATATATCTTTTATCGATACGCATTGATGCGCAGTAATGCCAGATTTGGTTCTTAAGTGTCACGCCCAATATTGTTACAACACACCCAGGTTAAGTCCAATCGAGAACACGCAGCCTTTGACGTCTCCACGTTTCGAACAATCCCCGAGAAAAGGCCAAAATAGCTCTTGTATTTTATGATGAATCGTGTAGCTTTAATCGTCGGCTCCGCGATGCTGGCCACTGAGCTCCGCGACAGGCGTGGGCATTTCGCAATGGTGTATCGTTTGCTGATACCATGACGTCGGATACGCATTGGCGGCATCCTGATGTTGAAATATTGTCACTGCCTGCGAAGCTCTATTTCGGTTCAAACCCGCTGCCAGAGGAAGTCCTCAGTTGGCCGACGAGTTTCGCAAGTTCCTCATCGTCTTCATACCGCGCCCGATGCAGCTCCTTGATCTGGTCGGCAAGTCCAGGATCGGCCCTATCAGCGACAAAGTCGAAGGAGACCATGTCCTCAATCAGTGGAAGTCCAATCTCGTCGACCTTGCGGTGGATCGGCGACGCCAAATACTCGGCATACCTAGCAAGCTCATCTAGTGAATGGAAGTCGTCTAGTCGAAGGCGCCACCGATGTCCTCGCCGACGGAATAGCTGCGCACCGATATGATTTCGGGGCCCATCCTGCGGAGCCGTGCGATGGCTGCCTCGACTTTCGCCGGGTCTGCGTCGGACCGATCTTGAAGCGGGTGATGTGAAAGATGCGCGCTGATTGCGAGCTTGCGGATGAGGGAATATTGGCTTGCATTTTCAACGAGGTAGAAGAACATGTTATTTCGTAGGAAGGACTTGAGTCGATTGACGAAGATTGCGGATAAGTAGGTGCACGAATAGTGAAAGAAAGTCAGCGGAGAGGCAGCCTTGCGGACTGTGTAGTACATGTATTCCTGAGCAGATGGCTCAGGATAGTTTCAGCTGGTGAGGTTACTGACATCCTCTTCCCGGCTTTTGATCATTTAAACTATGCTAAAAGCAGTTCATGAATTGGCACGGAACTTGTGGACGGAGGATGATTGTAACAGACCGTCCGGACCCACCACGGGATCGGGGTCGGGGCGGGGACACGGAGCTCAGTAAAGAGAGGTGAGGCACAAAAGCTGGGCAGAAGAATTGATCAGATGGGACGTGAACATGGGTTGGATTGTTTATGCCGGTATCAAGGCTGAGGGTGCCGAGATGGATCGAACAATATTGGTGGTCTCAAAGTGACTCACCATTGCCTTCCTTAATTCTTCGCAATGTCATCCAAGTCGAGGAACAGTGTCACGGAGCGGCTTCTTCTGGCTGGCGCCAATAACCTAGGCGGCCCAATGATGGAATCGGCGCCGAAAATATAACACTGAACTATATGTGAAGAATGAACGGACGGACTGTTTAGGTGATGCGTGAATCTATAGTATGGGCTTCTTAGCCTGTACGACGATATTCTCATATTGGTCTCTATTTCTCCCAATTAAACATCTGAACCAAATAACCCCATCTCTGATCTCATTACCTATTTTACCAGATATATCAAGACCAAAATACTCAAAAGATAGCTCTACTCCTGGCGAATCCGGACCAACGCTGACCCAAGCCCAGGAGTCTTTCCCCAACTGCCATGCGCCTCCACAATCTTGTCCATGTCCCAAATTGCCTTGATCGGCACCACAATCTTTCCTTGTCCTGCAAGCGTCATCAACTTCTCGGCCTCGGGCTTGAACGTGCTCTGCTCGCGGTTAATGTAGTGAAATGTCGTCGATCGCTTGCCAAATATACATGCGTTCTTGGCCAGCAACTTGACCATTTGCGGGAATTGGCTGTGGCTTTTGTTATCCCCCTCGAGAGCCAACTTGTTACCTCCGAAGCCGACCAGGAGACTGGGCTCTGTTCTGCTAAGAAGGTCCCACGACTCATCGTAGCTTTCGAAACCGAGAGGATCAAAGACGACGTGCGCGCCGCCGAGGGCCTTCATCTGCTCCATCCAGTCCTTGTCCGTGTAGACAAAAGGATGGACTCCGAGCTCGCGGAGCCTGGCGTGGTTGCGCTCCGACGCGGTGCCGTAGACGGTCGCCCCTTGCATCTGCGAGATGATCATGGTGGCGTAGCCCATGGCGCCGCTGAGCCCGTGAACAAAGATGCGCTGGCCGGCCTTGACCTTGCCGCCGCGGGTGACCATGCCGTATGCCGTGTTCCAGTCGAGGATGAGCGCCGCGGCGGTCTGCATGCTCACGCCGTCGGGCACGGCGACGAGGAACTTTTCCGGCACGTTGATCTTCTCCGCCTCGGAATCGTAAGTTGTGACAGCTGTGACCACGTCCCCGACTTTGAACTTGGATGCGCCGGGACCGTTGGCGGCGACACGGCCGGCGAAACAGTAGCCCGGCGTGAGAGGGGCTTTCTTCTGGAGAGGGTAGTTGCCGTTGCGCATGTTAATATCTGCGCCAGAGAAGCCCGAGTAAAAGATATCGACTTGGACTTCGTCCTTGGAGGGAGCAGGGTGATCTGCGGTGATGATCTTGATGACCGAGGTGTCGCCAAAGGAGGAGAAGACGACTTTGCGAATAGAGGTAGACATGGCGAAGGAGGGAGTAAGAAGGTGCGATGAAGGCTTTGTGCTTGCTTGGGGGTTGGTTTCAATTAAACGTCGCCGTGATTGAGAATTTGATGATGATTTCAATCAACTATCCTCATCACGGGAAACAAAGGTCTCTCTATAAATACTCATGATAGATCTACGGTCGATATAGGGCTGAGTAGCAGCGCGGATGATCTTCCTACAACACTTGGCAATTCGGGGGAACGATCGCGCCGGCAGTTTATCATCATGCATGTCAAATTGAAGTCTAGAGAGACTATTATGATCGTGTTTGACCGAAGGCCTTATATATTAGCCCGATGCCGAGCAGATCGCTCTCTTGTCATGGGAGATTCTTTCTGCCTTACTCCTCGCAGCTGAGTGCCCCGATCCCGATCCCGATCCCGGCCCCGAAGCTGAGGTTTGCGGGACATCAACCACAACGAGTTATAGAGAGGCATGGTCAGATGCTAGGTCAATATTACTCTTCCATGGGTATACTCATATATAAAATACCGAGAATAGGAAATGTTGGATCAGGATAAAAGAGACACGTCGGCCGGGAAGGGAGGGGATTACATCACCACTGAGTCGTGTGGGCATCGAAGCTCTTGCCTCATTTTCCTACTGCACCGATCGCTCCGTTCAGGCACTTAAATTAATATTCGAACTACTGAAACTCATTTCTATCTGTACCTGAGTTTGGCGACAGCATTTAGACTCAGATTTGGACGCATGCTTGGTACACAATGTTGGACTGCACGGCTTCACTTCCATGTAAGTGCCGTCACCGATGCGACATTCTCAAGTGCGTTTCTTCTTAATTTTCTGAAATCCTGTGACTCCTTCCAAGCCGCCTCAGTAAGATTCGGAACGGACAGACAATGAGCTATGTTTGGACGAAAGGGTCGGCACAAACTTGGGCAATGGCAAGGCCAATTTTGATGCATTTCACATCTCGAATGGTGGCCGACTTTACGGAAAGCTCATCAACGGTCTTTGATCTGAGTAGACGGTCGG